>JACYXH010000834.1:677500-715000 GCA_026745465.1 Lota lota
TGTGTATGTGTATGTGTATGTGTATGTGTATGTGTATGTGTATGTGTATGTGTATGTGTGGTGTGTGTGTGTGGTGTATGTGTTCCTTGACACCCCTACATTCACGTGTCTCCTTCGTCCTCTCACCGGCCACCGGCTGTTTGACTCTGTCTTGCTTTCTGTTGCATCACACGGTGTTCACCTGTCAAAACAACAAGTGGGTGCCTGGGTGTGTGGGTGCCTGGGTGAATGGGTGACTGGGTGTGTGGGAGACACGGTGTCTCTTTACCTGCACTGCCGGACGCATAAGAAACCATGGACAAACAACGGCTTTATCCCCGTGACTGAGGTGCATGCTGTGGCTCTCGCTCTCGCTCTCGCTCTCTCTCATGGCTGTGGTGATGTCACGGCTATGAAAGTCGTCTTTGTGGATGACAATGTGTGTATGTTCTGTAGTATTACGTGTGTGTGTGTAGTGAAGTGTGCATGTCTCTATGTGCGTGATAAAGAGAACATGAGTTAATTTAGTTGAGTGCTGTGTGAGGGAGAATTTGTTTATGACAGACTATGTTTGTGCACTCACCTACGTACGCGTGTACAAGTGCAAAGGCACGCTCCCAGCGTTGTGGCGCGTGCGGCGGGAGCCCGTGAGAGGGAGTCGCGGTGTTTAAGTCTCGCGCGTCGGCAGAATATTGATGCGAGGGCCGCTCAGATGGGGAAATTACACCGGCCAGGAAACACGTCTTAATTGCAGTTTTAAGTAGGCGTCTTCATCAGAGAGAGAGAGAGAGAGAGAGAGAGAGAGAGAGAGAGAGAGAGAGAGAGAGAGAGAGAGAGAGAGAGAGAGAGAGAGAGAGAGAGAGAGAGAGAGAGAGAGAGAGAGAGAGAGAGAGAGAAGAGAGAGAGAGAGAGAGAGAGAGAGAGAGAGAGAGAGAGAGAGAGAGAGATTATCCTACGCACCACGGAGAAGAGAAGGAATAGTCTCTCTCTCGCTCTCTCGAGATGAGATGAGATGAATGCCCTCATAAAGCAGGAGCGTTAATGGCGGCCAGCGCTCTGAGTGGCTCCGCGGCTACACACTCACACCCAGCTGGCCCCCCTGGAACCCAGCCCCCTCACTCTGGATTTAATTAGGGTTCCACCATTAGTCTATACTTTACTATAATGTACTGTACCATACAGGACCATAATACTGTACAAAACCATAATATACTATACAACACCATACTACTATACCATACTGTACTGTACAAAACCATAATATACCATACTAGTATATTATACCATACTGTACAAAACCATAATATACCATACTAGTATATTATACCATACTGTACAAAACCATAATATACCATACCATACAACTATAGTGTACTGTACAAAACAATAATATACCAGACAAGACCATACTATTATACTATACAATACTATACTATACTGAACTATACCAAACTGTATTATACCATACCATACAAGACCATACTAATACACTATACTATACCATGCTGAACTATACCAGGCCATACTATACCATGCTGAACTATACCAGGCCATACTATACCATAACATACTTAATACCGTTGCCATGCTGAACAAGTACTTGGACTATTCCCGACCGCCCTGTACATCACTTGAGCTTCACTTTAAATTTGTATCTCATTTCCGAAACAGAAGCCATAACTCTAATGGGGCGCCATGTTTAATCCAATCATGTGCAGCTGCAATACACCATTTATCTCAATATACAGTGGTATGCAAGTGTGGGAGTTTTTTATCCAATCACGGGACACTGTCTTGATGAGTTCATCTGAATAATGGAACCCATGTTTATCAGGGTTTATTAAAGCTTGTGCCAACATTTTTCACTTCCCACCACCGCAGAGAAAAAGCAGAAGAAACTTCACCCCATGTCCTTGATTTCATCGTTTTTAGTGCCGACCTGATCTCGCAATGTAGCGCCTTGTATTTATAAGTAAGACAGGCAGTTGAAACGGTCAGCATGAGGTCTAAAAATACAGATATACCGAAAAGAAACAAACTGACTACCAATCATGCTTTTGCTCAAAGCTGGTAGCGGGAGTATTGCATGTCATGTAATTTATTCTTCTACTGCTTCTACATATGGAAAATGCATAACTGATGCCAGGGACATTATATTATATTGCATAGCCTGCTCTTGGATGAAGTACAGGGTGTGCGGACATGGAAATCGGAGGAATTAAAAAAATACATTCATCTTTATATAACGGCTTCGACTTCTCCTATACTGCTTACTTATCATGTAGGGCATTTTTACATTTCCAAAGGGAAAAACACTTTTTGAAACAAAAAAAATTACTTTATATAATAAAGACTATAAACAATGGCACAATACAAAACAATAGTTTTCACACACACTATTGGGTCCTCATGTATTGGGCTTAGCTTAGCTTAGCAGCAGAACCGTTTCCTTTGTCTGCTACAAAGTCAAAAACGTTTGATTTGTTGGTGTAAGTAAAGCCGACATGTTGTTTATGCTCCCCACCTATCCCTAACCAAGCATCCACCATTTCATGGTTGGACGGAACATAGCATTGTTTTTACCCTGTAATACCACAATGAACAAGTTACATGGTGCTAAAAACCCATGCCTTTTTATAAATATGCATACAATTGTAAATAATTATACATCTACACATTTTCAACTTTACAATAAGGGTACATTAATGAACCATTAATTAACATTAGTTAATGCAGTAATAAGCATTATTATATAACATTAGCATAGCGGTTAGGTATAGGGTTAGGGGTAGGAAAGGGCTATGTAAAACACCATTACTTTAGTTTACATGAACACCATTAATAAACATGAACACCATTAGTTAATGCTTACTAGACCATTAGTTAACTGTTGTGTAAGTTAATGCTTATTACTGCGTTAACTAATGTCAATGAATGCTTAAGTAATGTACCCTTCTTGTAAAGTGTAGAGTTATTTTGTCATTGTCATCCTCACAGACAACACAGCAGCACAGAAAAGGTAGCATCATGCAGGTAAACAAGTGTGCAGTACTTTAATGCTATGAATCCACCACACATCCCGAGAGCACAACGCACAACAGTCTGTGTAATGTGACAAATTCCCACGTCATCAAACATGTTAGGTTGCATTTACACGCAGGAGAGCTGAGATCTGAGCAGCCTGGACGTGATTGGTCCTCTTGGGAGTCGCGACGGACTTCCGCGTTGAATGAAAGTGGGGCAGGTCCCAATAGTCTGCACTCTTGATGCAATCGCACACATCTTCAAGGGAGTTCATGGTCTTCCTGAAACGATATTCAGGATAGTGGTGGTTTTGTACACATGGCTTGATTGTCTGTTTGTGTTTAGGTCAGCTTCACATGTGTTGTAGCATGGTTAGTGTTTTGAATGAAATGCTGCATATTACCTGGACTGTCCACTCTGAGATGTGAGCTAGTTGGCAGAATGCACAATGCAAGAAAATGAAGACTTGACTTGTGGAGGTGATGTTAATTCTGAGAAGATATGTGCCAAGCCAACATACTTTTAAAGCTTTTATTGTTTAACATAATGGCCCGAGCACATGTAAACCGTACTGTATGTATGTGTGTTTGTGTGTATATAAGTGTGTTTGTGTGAGTGGGTGAGCGTGTATGTGTGTGTGTGTGCATGTGTGTTCGCATGTGTATGTATGTGTGTGTGTTTGTGCTTATGTCTTTGTGTGAGTGGGTGAGCGTGTATGTGTGTGTGTTTGGGTGAGCGTGTAAGTGAGTGTGTGTGAGTGTGTGTGTGTGTGTGTGTGTGTGTTGCAGGGGAGTAAGATGAGACGACAGTGCACTAAATCTGTGGGTACACTCATCCTGACCCTGCTCTAACACGGCTGATCGCCGTGGCTCCCATAAAGACCAGTTATAATTGGTTTAGCGTGTTGTTGTTCGTCCCGGGGGGGGGGGGGGGGTCAGGTTCCAGCCACAGCGTTTTGGGTGATAAAGTGTGCTGCTATTGACTGCAGGCTCCGTCACAGAATGAATGTTCAGGATACATTTTCCACCAATCAGCCCTTGGTTGAAAAAAATCAAATACTCTTTTTTTCAATCTTGCTGGAAAAATGATTGGCTCTCTCTTCATTAATATCGTTTTTATTTTTTGTTTCTTTCTTGGAATTTTGTTTTGCTTCACTGTCTGTTTGGATGTCCCTGTGTGTGTGTGTGTGTGTGTGTGTGTGTGTGTGTGTGTGTGTGTGTGTGCGGGTACGTGTGTGTATGTGAGTGCGTGTTTGTGCATGTGTGCGCGTGTGTGTGCGTGCGTGTGTGTGTGTCAACACAGTGACTAAGCTTCAGGCGGGTGTCAGGAGATTCTCTTCAGAGGAAACACAAACTACACTCCCCTTTACACAATTTGGAAGGCGAGGCGTCTTCTCCCGGCTCTCTCTTGTTCCTCTTGATAAAGTGTGTGTTCAACCAAACATGATGTGGAGCCAGACTCCCTCAAAGAGACGGCGGTTTTCATCTACACAGGCAGCACCCCCACCCAGACAAGATGGCCGCCAACCCGTCAGCAAGGTGTGTGAATGTGTGCCAATATGGGTATGCCGACGTGCGTGTCCCGATGTGCGTGTGCTGATGTGTTTGTCTGATGTGGTGTGTGTGTGTGTTTGTTAATGTAGTGGGGTAATCGTTCACTTTCCTGCTTGTAGCTGCTACCACACATCATGACAGAGCAAAGAATAGCAGCGTAGGCAATGCAGCTGATGTAGTTTACACGGCTATAGATCTATGTAATGTATCTTCCTCTCTTCTCTCCCCTCTCATTCTTGTCTCTCTAACGTTCTCTCAATCTATCGTTTTCTCTCCGCTCTGTGTGACCCTGTCACAGTCTGTCTCTTTGTTTCTCCTTGTATTCTTTGCATAAAATATATATGTGTGTATGTATATATATATATATATATATATATATATATCTTTTTTCTCTGTGTCTCTCTCCTCTCTGTATCTCACTGTATTTGTATCTCTCTCTATCCTGTGTAGCGGTGTGTACTGGAGACGGCTGAGGCGTGTGCGGGCGTGTGAGGGCGTGTGAGGGCGTGTGCGGGCGTGTGAGGGCGTGTGCGGGCGTGTGAGGGCGTGTGCGGGCTTGTGCGGGCGTGTGAGGGCGTGTGCGGCGCCACGGCAGCTGCGGGCGCCAGCGGTGGACTTCATCGACCGGCGAGCTGCGCGTCTCGCAGGCTCGCGCTTAATGCTCACCGTCACCACCAATCGGAGCCTCTGCCCCGCCATTCATCCACCCTCTTCAGAGGTGAACAATAACACCTGCACGCACGCACGCACACACGCACGCACGGACACAAACACACACACGGACACAAACTAACATGGGCACACACACACACACACACACACACACGCACACACACTACTATGGGCACCACCCACACACATACACACACACACACACACGCACACAAACTAACATGGGCACCACCCACCCCACACACACACACACACACACACATCACAACCACAAGGCAGCCGCGAAAAAAAACATCACACATTTTTGGATGAAGCCATTCATTTTCAGTGGAAGCAATTTCAGTCTCCTGCGGAAAATGTAATTTAATCCTCACATCAGGTCATCTTGCCTCCGTATTAAATTGGGCCATTTAGCAATAACCCTTCTGTGGCGGGTGTTAATCATGTGATCAACTGAGCCTCATCGCCAGCGCGCCCAGCCAAGATGGCTCCTCTTAGCCGCACACCATCTGAGTGATTGATCCAGTTGAAACCAGCTTGGCAACCTCCACACATGTTCCCTCTGTTACACCCCACCGCCTCCCTCTATCGTCTCTTCCTTAGACCTCGTCTCTCTCTCTCTCTCTCTCTCTCTCTGTCTCTCACCTGTTCTTTGACCGCCCCGCTCTCTCTCTACAGCTCTCTCTCTCTCTCTCTCTCTCTCTCTCTCTCTCTCTCTCTCTGTCTCTGTCTCTGTCTCTCTCTCTCTCTCTGTCTCTGTCTCTGTCTCTCACCTGTTCTTTAACCGCCCCGCTCTCTCTCTATCTCTCTCTCTCTTTCCCACAGCCTCTCTCTGCCAATCACTATTAAACTGTATTGGACCTCATCTCTGTCTTCTTTCACTTCACATCTCAAGCTTTAGTTTCGGCCCTCTTTCTGTTTTTTCTTTATTCCATCACTGCTCTCTCCTTCTGGCTCTCTTCTTCCGTCTCTCTCCCTCCTCTCTCCTTCCTTTCTCCTCCCCTCCCTCCTCTCTCGCCCCCCTCCCTCCTCTCTTTCCCGCCTCTCTCTCAATCCCCTCTCCTTCTCCCTCCGCTCCCTCTTCTCCCTCCTCCAGCACTCGTTTGGCTGCTTATAAGCTCATGTGTGCCTAAGGTGTTCGCTGATGCAGATTCCTGGCCCTAATCCCTGTCATTAATTGCGGTTATGGCCGTTATGACAGTTTAATTTGCGACAGTGTTGTTGTTGCGGTCTGAAAATTGGCCTCGGGGGAGCCGTGGGGCCGGTGGAGCGTTATCAGCCCTGCACGCGCTGCCGCGACCACAGCGATCGACGGCACAACACGAGAGCAACAAGACACAAAGTCGATACGGAGGACGGAGAGAGCAGACGCCTGGGGGGAGAGAGCGAGAGAGCGAACGGGGGTGGGGGGGGGGGGGGGGGGGGGGGGGTGGGAACCCGTGTAGCGGCTCCCGCTGGCGCCTCCGGGAACGTCGTTCACCCCCTAGGGGTTGGAAGGCGTTCCGGGGGGGGGGGGGAGTGCGGGAGGCCCCCGTAGTGAGGGCCCGTGTGAGGCCCTCGCAACGCAGCGCGATGCATCGGGAAGGAAGCGCGACGCTTCAGCGGGCGAGAGAGTGGCCGTGGCGCCGTGTTCGGGACGCGCCACGGCGTTTATAGTCTGGCAAAAAATGGCGGCAATAAACGCCACGAGAGGCGCTTATCCCATGCGCTGCCCCGCTCTTGCTGGGCATGTCTTCGTTTCCATGGCGTCCATCGCTCCACTTGAATAACATCTTACTCTGTTCTTGTAGCTTGGCCCTTGCCCTCAGCCACTATACTCCGGTCCCCTGGCCCTCCACTGGGGCTCCTGTTGTTGCAGGAGCCGTTGTGGTGGTGGTGGTGGTGGTGATGGTGGTGGTGATGGTGGTGGTGGTGGGGGTGGTGGTGGTGGGGGTGGTGGTGGTGGTGTGGGGTGTGGCCAACTGGGGACCGGCTAGCCCCCCGCCGTGGGCCCGTTAGGGTCAGAGGCCAGCTGGATGTCACACACACACACACACACACACACACACACACACACACACACACACACACACACACACACACACACACACACACACACACACACACACACACACACACACACACACACACACACACACACACACACACCATCGACATCGACATGAAGGGATGGGCACAGAGACACACGCACACACATGCATATGCACACACACACGCTAACACACGCTTGCACCCATAAACACACACACACACACCAATGTACCCACAGATACACTGTTTATTAATTCACAACAAAACTGGACAAATGTCACTAAAGGCCACACAGCAGTCCGTGGAAATGCACCAGGGCTCCCGGGTGGTGCTGAGGGAGGGGGTGAGGGAGGGGGTGAGAGTGTGGGGGGATGGGGGCGTATGTTGCAACAGGGTCTGCTCGTGTAAACTCTCATCCCTCGAAAAATAGACGATGGCAATATGTGTGTTTGTGTGTGTGTGTGTGTGTGTGTGTGTGTGTGTGTGTGTGTGTGCGCGTGTGAGAGAGAGAGTGCTCAGGTTTGTTTTAAAACGGTATGAAATTGTCTTTCTCTACCGACATTCGACAAGGCCCCGGTCCCTCTGCCGTTACGAACCGCATCTCATCGGAGATTTTCCTTTCCTTGGCATAAACGAACTGCTCCAAAACTGAGCTTTATAGGAAAAGCCCAGGAAATCCCTCCCCGTCCAAGTGACCTCGGGACAGATTCCTCCTGGCGTTCTCTCGCCTGTCACGTTTAGCTCATGTGGCGGTCAACGTCAGATTACAGTGAAAAACGTTTTTTTATGGAAAACGGAACCATCCAACATACATACACCCCCCTCCCCACCCCCCCCCCCCCTACACACACACACACCAAAACACGCACGGATGCACACACAGACACACGCATACATACACACACAAACACAGACATATATACGTGGATGCACGCACACTGAAAGACACGTGCACCTACATGCATTCATGCACGCGCATGCAAACACACACAGACACACAAACATTCACATGCAAACACAGTGATCTGCAGTCAACATACATGCATTCAACAGTACGCTTTAAAACCCCTACACAATTTCTGGCAAAGGTCATGGTGTGAAGGAACTGGAGGAAATACGAGTGCCCATTTCTGTCTGTATAACCTTCGTCTTAGAAGTTGGACTACAGCTAACCTTCTACGACGTTGTGCTTTTAAGTTTGAGTCGTTTGTGTGTGTGTGTGTGTGTGTGTGTCTGTGTGCGGGTGGGTGGGTGGGTGGTTGCGTATGTGCATGCTCAGTTTGTTTGGTATGAGCATTTTATATTTGTGTTCCGTGCGTGCTGTTAGTTTGAATAACAGTTGTATAATGTTTGGCTCACAGCTAAAATGCCTCTTTAAAAAAATTGCAAAAGGCACAGTTGGACGATAAAAAGGAGAGGTTGTTAATCATAACAAGCCATGATTAGTGGCTATTTTGTGGTTGTTTCAGAGGGAAACAAAAATTACCCATTAGGATTGGCAACAGTCCTCCCAATCTCAGCAGGACCTGTGTTGGTTTGTTTCCGTTTCATGTTTGAGTGTGTGTGCATTTTGCTACCTCTGTGTGTGCGTGCGTTTGTCTGTGTGCGTGTGTGTGTGTGTGTTTGCGTGTAAGCGTGCGTGTGTGTGCATGCGTTTCTGTGTGTGTGTGTGTGTTTGTGTGTGTGTGTGTGTGTGTGTGTGTAAGCCTGCGTGCTTGTGTGTGCGTGCGTTTGTGTGTGTGTGTACGCCTGCGTATGTATGTGTGTGTGTGTACGCCCGCGTGTGTGTGTGTGTGTGTGTGTGTGTGTGTGTAAGCCTGCGTGCTGTGTGTGCGTGCGTTTGTGTGTGTGTGTGTGTACGCCTGCGTGTGTATGTGTGTGCGTGCGCATGTTGGATTATCCCCAGTCAGGGGGAGAATAGATGAAGCCGTACACATGGGGAGCCAGCATGCTAGTGCATGCTGTACGACTCTGTCTCTCTCACCCCCCACCCCCTCTCAACACCGACACAGCCCCACCTTGCTTCCTGTCGTCCCATCGCTCACTCCCTGTTTGAGAGAGAGAGAGAGAGAGAGAGAGGGGTGGCACTGTAATGCGGGTGAGGTGGTGTAAGGCTGTGTCTAAGCGCCGCAGGGAGAGGGGAGAGGGGAGAGGGGAGAGGGAGTGAGAGACGAGGTGGGGTTGGCGCCCTGCGAATACACCAGTCATAGGTGAGACGCAGGAGGGAGAGTGGGGGAGGAATGAACAGCGTTCAGGATGAGACACAAAGGCAAGATGTTCTCTTGTGTTCTCGGAGACCGTTCATAAGTTGTGGAGATTGATGTGATGGGCCAAGACAATGGTGTCACCTCCCACACCTATCCCACCAGTCTCCCAGCTCGGTTGAGGCTCCAGCCCCTAGTCAGTCTCTCAGTCAGTTCAAACCGATGATCAGGGGTGAAATACAGCCCCGCCCACCGCCAGCCAAGAGGGCGGGACCAACGATTTGGTAAGAACCAATCACAAATGTCTGTCATTGGTAACACTTTATAATAAGGGTAGCCATTTATTATCATTAGTTAAGGACGTAATAAGCCCTCACTATATAACTAAAGTTATATATATATATATTAGTTAAATTAACTTAACTAATGGTACAGTAACCATTAATTAACATTATTTTATTCAGTAAAAAGAGTCATTATATAGTATGATCATAGGGGTTAAGGTAAGGATTAGGGTAAAGGTTAGGATTAACCCTTGCCCTTACCCTTTTAAATAATGTATACATTAATACCTTAGTTAACATGAACACCAGGACCTGAGTTAACATAAACACCAGTAGTAAACATGGACACCATTAGTACATGATTACTAGACCATTAATGTTTATTTACTGTTAGTTAATTGTTAGTTAATACTTGATACTGCATTAACTAATGTTAATTAATGGGTAATTATTGTACCCTTATTGTAAAGCGATACCAAATCACGAGTTCATATCAAGTCTGGACACAAGTTGTGTGCAGTCATAGAACTAGTAAATCGTGGCCCCCTACTAAAAAGTGAAATGGTGTGGCGGCCCCATAAAGGAACCACACAGCAGTTAAAAGCAAACAGAAAACAAGCATCCAACGCTGGCTAACAGCCCATCAGCTCAACAGCTCAGGTGTGAATCGTTAGTCTGCGGTGACCTCTGTGTCTTTCGGCGGCGACTGAACCTTCCTGGTAAAAAAATAAAAACGAAAACAGAAAAACAAAATGGTGGACCGTGGAGGCGCGACTCTGAGCCCAGGGCGGTCGGGACGGAGTGACAGGGGAACGGATGGGGTGGAGGGGATGAAAAGTGATGGGGTGTCAGAGAGACGGGAAGGGGCCCTGATGGATAGTGAAGGAAAGAGAGATAAGGGAGGGGGAGGGATGGATGAAGTGGAAATCCGACTTTGATACCGTTGAACGACCCCCACCGCCACTGCCTCTCCTCTCTTCTCTCCCCCCCCCCCTCCACAGTTCCACTTGTCCCCCTTGCCTCATCGCCGTGACGACGGAGTGAATTAAATTACGTCCTTTTTTTTAAGAATTCGCAAAGGGTTTACAGTGACGGCACAGATGAACATCTCCTGCACACTGCCTCCCTGGGATGATTCTCTTTGAGGAGGCGCTGTTTCTTTTGAGCTTTTCTTCATTCTCTGTCTCTCTCTCTCTCGTCGTCTCTGTCTCTCTCTCTCTCTCTCTCTCTCTGTCTCACTGTCTCTCTCTCTCTCTCTCTCTCTTTCTCTCTCTGTCTCACTCTCTCTCTCGAAGTCAAAAAGGAGATTGGCCTTGGCATCAGGGAAAAAGCATACACACACACACACACACACACACACACACACACACACACACACACACACACACACACACACACGCCTTAAGCGGGGTCGGGTGCAGACTGAAATGAAGCGCCCGCTAATAACGCAGAGCGCGGATGAAGAAATTAGAGTGGGGAGGCAGAGGAATGAGACGGGGGAGTTGCCGCGCAATACGGACACAATTACACATGTATAGAGAAGCCGCTAATTGCTTTGTGTGCTCTCCAATTCGTCCTGCGAACGAGCCAGCCGCTGTTATTGCCGGTGTTCTGTGGTCGTGGTGGTGGTGATGATGGTGATGGTGGGAGAGGGTGGGTGCTCGTGCGCCTCATAACCGCGGACCAATGTGGCGTAGACACGGTCATATATTAAGATAACCCCGGAACTGAACGCTACGGAAGGGTATTTCCCTGGCGGTTTAAACGACTTCTGTGGTTGTAAACTGATAGCGGATGAGATTCGGCTTTAATGAAGCACGACTTATTGTGCACGTAGTGTAACCGCCTGTGTGTGTGTGTGTGTGTGTGTGTGTGTGTGTTTGCCTGCACTCCAATGTGTTATATTACTATCTATAGAGACATGGCTGGCTGGCTATAGTATGTGTGTGTGTGTGTGTGTGTGTGTGTGTGTGTGTGTGTGTGTGTGTGTGTGTGTGTGTGTGTGTGTGTGTGTGTGTGTGTATGTGTGTCTGTCTGAAGACCCTGATTTATTTTTGCAAAAATAATCAAACCAAACGTTTTTTCTCGTTCCTTTTTTTCCTGCGTACTCGTCCCTGGCATAATCTATCTCAAGATTGTTTGCGTGTCTGTGCAGATGTGTGTGTGCACATTAGTATGTGTGTCTACTTGTGTGTGTGTGTGTGTGCAGTCTGTGCGAGTGTCACATTCATGTGTTTATTATTGTGTTCCATGCTGTAATGAGACCTGTGGAGCCCAAGAGCGATGGAGTTGAACTCATCTGGTCTCCACTGATGAGAGAGAGAGAGAGAGAGAGAGAGAGAGAGAGAGAGAGAGAGAGAGAGAGAGAGAGAGAGAGAGAGAGAGAGAGAGAGAGAGAGAGAGAGAGAGAGAGAGAGAGAGAGAGAGAGAGAGAGAGAGAGAGAGAGAGAGAGAGAGAGAGAGAGAGAGAGAGAGAGAGAGGTCATCGTCGCACGCACACAGGCACACACCGACGGTAAGGGCAAAAGAGACGGGGAGCTGCGTGGCGGTGCTGATGAGAGAGCGTTGTCGAGAGATGGGCAGATGGCGTTAAAACTAGGAAAATGAGGGAGAGGGAGAGGGGTTTATATGCACAAGATGTTTGCAGTAAAACCGTTGGCAACGAAGACACAAAAACACGATGGTAATATGTATTGATGTGATTTTAGTGACCTTATAGTATATGTAGATTTACTAATTGCAATGAAATATCACTGATGGGGCCAATCTTGTTTTGTTCCCGTGTGTGGTTAGCTGTGTGTCTGTGTGTGCGTGGCTAGTTGTGTATGTGTGTGTGTTAATGTGTCCGTGGTAGGCTTTGTGTGTGTGCGTGGTAAGCTGTTTATGTGTGTGTGTGTGTGTGTGTGTGTGTGTCTGTCTGGTGAGCTGTGTTTGTGTGTGCGTGTGAATGCGAAGTGTGTGTCAGCCTCGTTAGGTGTTGATGCAGCGCACCAGCCCGGCGCTGATTACACCCTCTGGGTGGGGGAGGGGCGGCCCGCTCCTTAGCAGTCCCGGACCGGGTCCTTAGGTCAAGGGTCGCTGGTGACTGTGTGTGTGTGTTTGGGGGGGAGGGGGGGTTCTTTTTATCTGCTCCGCCTTCTGTAACAGCTAGAGGGTTTGAGAGAGACAAGGAGAGAGAGAGGAGGAATGTGGTCAAGAAAACGTTTTTTTTTTTCTTTAAATCTCTCCATTCCTACACACACACACACACACACACATTACACACACACACACACACACACACACACACACACACACACATTACACACACACACATACACACACACACACAACTACACCAACTCACACACACATTACACACACACACATACACACACACACACACACACACACAACTACACCAACTCACACACACATTACACACACACACATACACACACACACACACACACAACTACACCAACTCACACACACATTACACACACACACATACACACACACACACACACACACACACACAACTACACCAACTCACACACACATTACACACATACACATATAGGTAAAACAGACACACCCCTCCCACTATAACCATCATATTGGCTAGTCTATCATCCTATTTAGATATTTAAAGAAAAGCGCTAAACTGCAGGATGGCTGAGGGGATTCTTCGGCTGTAAGCTAGGAGACAAGAGACGGCTCAACAGGGAGCCTCCATTTTCACCTCTCCCCCTTCCCCAAGTCTCTCAGAGGAAGACTTCTCTGGCGTCTTCAGCGTCAGATCGCTATCAGCTCTATGCGTGTGTGTGTGTGTGCACGTGTGTGTGTGTGTGTCTGTGTCTGTTTAAATCAACCTCCACATGGGGTCTTTGATTCCCGGATGAGATGCTTGACATTGGATTTCTCCTACACCCTTTATCCCTGTTCCTTCTCCTCCTCTTCCTCCGCCTCCTCTTCCATCTCTCTTGTGTGTAATCCTTCTCTCTCTCTCTCTCTCTCTCTCTCTCTCTCTCTCTCTCTCTCTCTCTCTCTCTCTCTCTCTCTCTCTCTCTCTCTCTCTCTCTCTGAGATCATATGTCGTTCGTCTGCTTGTCTTATTCCCTCCTACCTTAACTCACTGAGTTATTCTCAAACGTCTGCCTCCCCCAGCCACCTCACCTCTCTCGCTCTCTGTCTCTTCCCCACCCTCTTGTTTATTTTTCCCTGTCACTCGCTCTTTCTCCCACTCTCTCTTTCTATCTCTCTTTATTTCTCTTCTCTATGTGTCTTTACCTGTCTCTCTCTGTCACTGTCTCCGCTCACCTCCCTCTCTCTATAGTGTACTAACCTCCCTCCTGCTTCATCACATTCATTCTGTTCACACATCATCTCCGTTGATCTCCATCTCTACTCTTTATTGTGTCCTTTATTTCCCCCACCTCTCATCCACTGTCTCTTCCTCTCTCTCGCTCTCTTGCTCTCTCTCTCTCTGTCTTTTGCTTGCTCTCCCTCTATCCTTTTGTTCTTTCAGTCTCCCTCTCCCCATCCCACCTCTCTCTCAATCCTATGCTCTGTGAGCATCCCTCTATAGCTCTCTATTTCTCTCTCTTTCTCTCTACCCTCCCTCCCTCCCTCCCTCCCTCCCTCCCTCCCTCCCTCCCTCCCTCCCTCCCTCTCCCTCCATGCGTTGTGGTGTGGGTCCGGAGATGTGTAATTGGCCTGTGTCTCAGTTAGAGAGTTGTTGTGGTGGTGGAAGAGCTTTAATCTCCCAGTCTTTGCTCAGAATGCTGAGCGAACGCTGGACTCTGCTGACTGCAGCCACGATTTCACTGTCACTCCTCACATCACCACACGCACACACACGCTCACACACACACACACCCTCACACCCAGGCACACACACACACACACACACACACACACAGATATGCACACACAGGCGCACACACCCACACAGGCACACGCACGCACACAGGCACACACGCATACACACATGCACACACACACACACACACACACACACAGGTATGCACACACAGGCGCACACACCCACACAGGCACATACACCCACACACACACACATGCAGACGCACACGCACACACACAGCCACTCAGCTGTATTATACATGTGTTGACGAGGATATAAAAGAGGCACCAACTCTTTTGTGCTGGCACCTGAATGTACCCTTAATCACAGCAGCCCTTTGCTTATGCACACTCGGCACATTGTGCTGCCGCATAAGTCTTTCTATATCTATGCAGATTTATGCGGCGACAGACATCGTGTACACTTGTCAATAGTTTCCTTCTCCTCCTGGATTCTGGTACACACACACACACACACACACACACACACACACACACACACACACACACACACACACTTGGAATCTCTGTCTACTCTCCGTCTCTGCTGCCGTTCAAACATGTATCTTATATAAAAATGAATATCCTTTTTCGTTTTTCCATTTCCAAGCGGAGCCTGTAGGCCGGGGCTCCAGGTGCAGAGTTGAGCGGTAACGAGCGTGGAGATAATTGATCGGGGCTTGTAATTAGTGGTTGGCTGTCATTGATTAATCGCGGCGCACTTCTCCCGGCCTTGCTGGCGTTACCTTGTCGATCGGCTGGACACGCGATCCAGCGACGACTCCTCCTCCTCCTCCTCTGACTACGCTCCCCTCGCCCCTCCTCCTCCTCCTCCTCCTCCTCCTCCACCTCCTTCTCACGCTCATCCTCTCCTCAAGTGGCCTCGGAGCGTCTCTATAGGGAACGCGGTTGCGTCCCACCGGCCGCCATCTTGTGAGTAAGGAGCACCTCTAAACGTGGCGCCTTCCAAACGGCGTGTCGCCAGCTTCACGTTCCGTTTTCTTCAGGGAACAGGGCGTTCGTACTCATAACAATGTCAGTATTTCATTAAGGTTTTTTGATTTAGGCAAGTCAAGTTATCGAACAGTCTGTCTATTCTATTTCGAGGACTGGAATACAAACCTATTTATGGCACGGTGGTATTCACGAGGTTAAACAACGTCTTCACAGTTAAACTTGGATATTGTTCCATTTTGTATTGCGAACTATTTTATCATGAACGCCAATGTATCGTGTTCTCGTTGCATGCCAAAATGCCCCCCCACCCACACACACGCCTCTGACCTCTCCTTCCATGAAAATGTTCCTTTGTCCATCATCATCTCTCAAGTCTGTTTTTCCTCTTGTTCACCGCAGATTCAGCTTCTGTCTCCTCCTCCTCCTCTGTTGTCTCTCCTCCTCCTCTTTCTCCTTCCCTCATCCCTACTGCTCTGTTTGGTCTCTCTCCTCCTCCTCCTCCTCCTCATCCCTACTGCTCTGTTCTGTCTCTCTCCTCGTCCTCCCCCTCCTCCTCATCCCTACTGCTCTGTTCTGTCTCTCTCCTCCTCCTCCTCCTCATCCCTACTGCTCTGTTCGGTCTCTCTCCTCCTCCTCCTCATCCCTACTGCTCTGTTCGGTCTCTCTCCTCCTCCTCCTCATCCCTACTGCTCTGTTCGGTCTCTCTCCTCCTCCTCCTCATCCCTACTGCTATGTTCGGTCTCCCTCCTTCTCCTCCTCCTCCTCCTCATCCCTACTGCTCTGTTCTGTCTCTCTCTTCCTCCTCTTCCTTCTTCTCTCCTCGTCTCCTCCTCTTTTCTCTCTCCTCTCCTTTTGTCACGGGCGCCCCAGGCTCCTCTATTGTCATTTGTGATTAGCGCCGGTTTGTCAAATTAGCCCGATGTAGTCCCACACTTAAACGATTTAATTAACTCGCCAGTAATATCAGATGAAACTTTGGTAAGTGACTCATCTGTATTCCGAGGCCTGTGAAATCTCTGCTGTTAATAGGATAATTCTGGTGTTAATCAGCAAGTTTTCGCGCCCCTCTCAGCGGATGCGCTGGAGACTTCTGTTTACTGAACAGCAGGGGTGCAGTATGCGTGTGCGTGTGTGTGTGTGTGTGTGTGTGTGTGTGTATATAAAGGCGGGCACTTCCCGGTCGCCCTGCATGAGGAGGCTCTTGATTGAAAGTCAGGTTGTGTGCAGAAGATTCTGGACGGAGTCTCTGTTTCTACTGTCATGTAGCCAGCAACAGCGCTGGTGAAATCAACACCCAGTAGTTTGACCTTCTTCTGTGTGTGTGTGTGTGTCTGTGTCAGTGCAAGCGTGTGTGCGTGTGTGTGTGTGTGTGTGTGTGCAAGCGTATGTGTATGTGTGTGAAAGTGTGTGTTTGTGTGTGTGTTGGGGTATGGGTGTGTCTTTGTATGTGATTTTGGAGATTCTGTAAGTGCAGTTGTGTTTCTTGTTTAACCTTGTAAAAGGTTCATACATGGAAGAAGAGGGTGGGGAGATGGGGAGAGAGAGACAGAGAGAGAGCGAGAAAGAGAGCTGGAGAGAGCATGTGCAAGAGAGAGAGAGAGAGAGAGAGCAAGAGACAAAGCAAGAGAGAGAGAGAGCAAGAGAGTGAGAGATACTGAGAGACAGAGTAAGAGAGACAGAGACAGAGAGAGAGAGAGAGAGAGAGAGAGAGAGAGAGAGAGAGGAGTGGAATAGAAAATCCCTCATTTCATCCGGCGAGTGGCAGAATGTCAGGGTGATATATGGGGTCACTCGCCCCCTTCAGAGCGCTAGCGCTCTTCACTTTCAACAGCTCCGGCGCTCTATCAACGAGCACAAATTCACACACAGCGGCACGCAGACCGGCTGGGAGGTAGGCCACACACACACACACACACACACACACACACACACACACACACACACACACACACACACACACAGCCGACAAGACCACAAACAACAACACAAAGGTCACACCACGAGCCATGCCCTTCAGCTCAGCCGTTTACCCCGGAAACGTAGCGTGCCACCGCGACCCTCTCCTGCCCTGCCTTCTGGCCCGGGTATTTACCCCTGAAGGACGTTTTAATATCACAGAAGAGGCACCGCACTCTCGCCGTCGATCTGACATTTCAAGAATGGCCTGCGCTTCCATATTCTTCGTGCGATTCTACCTGGGAGGTTTATCCCTGTGATTCCGATTTCTTTATTTTCAGCTCATTCCTTGTCCTTGTTGTGTTGTCATAGCCCTTGTTCAGCACTTTGACTTGTTGTTTTGCGCAAAATGTGCATTATAGACACCGGTACATGGATACTTCTGGGCCACGACGTCTGACTTCATCTCCTAAATGTGCCAAATCAACAGGTGTGATCTCACTCCCACCATTTCCATATTCGACCTGAGCCCACCTCTTTCCAAGGACCTCGTGAACTGTGAATTATCACAGTATTTATTTGGTTTAAATATTCTAGAAGTTCTATAGCTATTGAAGAGTATGGTAAGGATTTAGTTTCAAATATGTAACATTTTAATGCTAAAATACTATTGTTCTGTTTTCAACAAATAGGATTATATGACAGCGTAATTAATATTCGAACAGTAGTAAGAAAAAACGTTTATTTTGTTTTGATTTTTTGTTTGAAGATGTTGTATTTCCAAAACTAAATTATTTTATTTTAATTGCCTTGATCTGACCCTCATTTATGGAAATTCAAGAAAGGGTCGACTATATGTCTAGTACTGTGGATGCCATGATGCATAGTGGTGATTGTCCCCAGATTCATCCAATAGCGATGGTCCGCTCATATGGGATCAATACAAATGAGCTGTCACGGGGGGACATCTAACACATTCCGGCTTGTTTATTCAACCGATACACGTCACGCTGATAGAGCTGTGGCGCGTATTTACTGTCCAAACTCCCCCTATACTCTAAACCTGAAACTGTATAGAGCTCTCTGTTTATGGAATGAGCGAACTAGTGAGCCAAATTGAACACATGAATTATGTTTTCTACGACGGTCACTATGTGTTGCTGTGGAGACAGTATTTTATGTGATTGTGTTGCTGCTGGGAGTTCATCATCCTGATGGCAGGCCACCAGAACTTTTGACCTTTTCGTCCAACACCAGAAATAGTTGAGCGGCCAAACACTTTGTTCTGAGGTAAATCTCAAGGGCCCATGGCTCTTGAAGGGCCCATTTTTAAGGTTTGCTGGCTTACTGTTGTACTGCAACCTATTTGTATTCCTCTGTAAACTTTGCTTTTTGCATAAACCTATCATCTTAACGCTGAGCGTGAATGCTCTTAAGAGCAGAAATATCTCCATCATGTCCTGGCAACTTGAACTGTTTCTTCCGTTCTTTCCGTTCTTTCTCTTTTGTTCACTCGCTCTCGCCCTCCCTCTTTTCCCTTTCCGTCTCTCCCTCTAGTCATCGTTTGTTCTCCCCAGTTCTCGAGGTCGCCCCGGTGATCCTCCTCGCCTCTGTCTCCCGGCAGCGTCAGATCCGCCACGGCCCGGCGTTCCTCCTCCTCCTCCTCCTCCTCCTCCTCACACCTTCTGAGGTGGGCAATCGCAACAACTGCCTGAACAACAACGGGGGGGGGGGGGGGGTGGTTATTTATAAATAACGGTCGCATCATAGCACTCATCATCCACTTAATTAACGTGCAGTGTTTTTTTCCTCCGTTTCCTCCTCCTTTGTCATTCATCCCGGCGCTCCAGCGTGCCACGGTTTGCTGCAAACAGACCCAGCGTTGCTTGGAAATGCCAGGCGTCTGAATGCTTGATATGAGATGTGTGCCCTCTGCCTAGCGCATTGTGTGTCTGGTCATCCATGCCGCTAATTTCCTTTTTTCTTTTTTTCTTTTTTACATCACACGTCTTGCCGTTAACTAAACTAATACAGAAAACAGTGTCTCAAAACATGTATGTATGAATGTATGTGTGTGTGTGTGTGTGTGTGTGTGTGTGTGTGTGTGTGTGTGTGTGTGTGGAGAGGGCTACTGGGAGGTCTAGTGGTGTTTTAATGAGACATGGCAGGAGAGCGTAGTTAAAGAAGTGTTATTCTCTTCTTTAATAGTCGCACGGAGGTGTGAGCACCGATTGGAATAATGGTTGTCATTACATGATGACTGGATGCAGCTGCAGTAGTAGATCTCACATTAAGTGCCTAACCCGTAACTTTTCATTATCTGGATCAAACTATCTTTGATCCACAGAGCTGCAGAAGTTTAGGAGAAACAAAAGTTCTTCAAAATGTGTGTGTGTGTGTGTGAATGCGAAATATATTTCTTTTTTCTTTTTTTTTCTTTTATTCTTTTCCTTTCCCCAATTTAAAAGGATTATGATCAGATACCAGACAGTGCGAGGCGATGTGTACAAGCCAACCTAATATTGTAAATGATCTTTAGAGCGCCGTCTGCACTTTAATCCACAGGCAAAGAGAAACCAGCATTGACTACGGGAATGAGACAAGACAAATTGTTAGTGTTTTCAGGTCCAAGAACGCAACGCCCTTTAGAATAGTTTCAAATTAGGCCTGTTGAATTACAATCAGCAGCATTATAATCAGTCGAAATCCGTTTGGTGTTAAGCAACTCTTTCATTAGCTTAACCTTTTTTCCTCTTTTCCCGTTCAACTCATCAACGTGATTTAGTGAAATACACGTGGCTCGATGATGCTGGCCAAGTCCAAACTGTCAACCGTTCTGTTCCAACCACAATAACAAACGTAACTAGTCGGCGCTGTTCGAAATTCAGCTCTGTGTTGTTTTCTACCGTACTCCAGTCACGTAGGAACACAGCGGACATGTTGTCGTGTAAATCTGAACCCTGCCTCTGATATGCCGTTCAGTCTGAGACTCAGACTGAACAGCATATCAGAGGCAGGGTCTGTCTGGCGGTATTTAGCGCTTAGGGTGGTAATAAGATGGGAATGGGCCGGTGGTATTTACACTGGGACAACACCATTATGGGCATGGCTGTTTGTTCTACTTTGATGAAAAGCAAAAGAAAGATATTAAAGCGGAGAAGGGGTTTGTAAAAAAGAAAAAGAAAAAGGAAGCTGTTCTAGGCCTGGCCGCCGAGACAGCCTCCGAGAGAGGCTGGGTGAGGATGTAAACAGAGAAGGAGCAGAGGACGGCCGATTGCTTTAGCGGGAGAGAGGTGTTATGGAAACAGCGAGCAGAGAACGCTGTCTCAACCATATTCTGATATTCTCACAGCACATTTATCTCACTAATAGATGACGGAAGGCTGTGGCACTTTTCACTAATTACACTCAAATTATTGCTCATAAATCTAACCTACAGCACCATTGATATCCAGTTAAATGCTTTAAAAGCTCCAAAAACACACACACACACACACACACCTCCCTGTCGCTAGGGTTACTGCTTTGGATTTGGTACTTTTGTGTCATGTCATGTCTTTTTTATTTTTTAAGACATTAAAAACAACCTGCTGGTTGGAAATCCGTCCATGCGCCCACGCTTGATTGTAAGTGAGAGTGACATCAGCGAAACCCTTCACGTTATCCTTAACATGGTCGCTCATTATAAGCCGGTGGTGCCCTTGTCACTGTCTCTCTGGTTCAAATAGCCAGACCCAAGTATTGCAAGTGAGAGGGACATATTCACACACTGTTTGAATCTCCCACTGTGTCTATTTGCACTGGATTTACAATGTTTGACTGGCTCTGTCTATTTTGTGTGCAAATATCTATCTCAACATGTGAGGCATCGCCGCAAGTGGCAATCATTCAATCGGTATGCATAAATACACAGAGGCACACATGGAATATAAAACAAATAATATCCGTATGGTCATCCATCATCAGTAAAAAATGTTGGGAGGAGCTAATAAAAGTGACACTTCTGGATGGATAGACTGCTGTGTATGGGCCACATGGTTAATTGTAATGATAAAGTGTATGTGTGCCTGCGTGCGTGCATGCATGTGTGTGTCCAGGTAAACCCAACCCGGCCTGCTGTGGGTTGTGAACACAATTTATTCATTGAGCTGCCACAGCAGTCTTCTGAAGCCCTGACCAATCTTCAACTCTGGCTTTTCCACCAAAAGGCTCTTTTTTCGCTGTGTGTGTGTGTGTGTGTGTGTGTGTGTGTGTGTGTGTGTGTGTGTGTGTGTGTGTGTGTGTGTGTGTGTGTGTGTGTGTGTGTGTGTGTGTGTGTGTGTGTGTGTGTGTGTGTGTGCGCGTGCGCGCGTGCGCGCGCGCAAGCAAGTGCACGTGTAAGTGGGGTTTTCTGTGAGAGTAAGGTCTGAGCTCCAAGGCCAGTTCCCATGGCTTCAAGGTCAAGCTTCTCTCTGCCAGTGCTAAAAGCTGCACAGCCACTTATTTCTTTATTTATGTAGTGTAGCTCCGCTAATAAAATTAGCAAGCCATCTGTTTTGCCGGCGCGTGCCAGCTCCGGAACCCCTGCTAATGATGTTATAATATCTCATTCAGCCGCGGACATCTTCCTTAATATTCCCCTCGTCCGCTCTCCGGGGGGGGGGGGGGGGGGGGGGGGCTCCGTTCGGGGCCCGGCGGCAGGTGGCACCGTAGACGCGGTCACACAAGCCCCCGACGCAGCGCCGCAAACCGAATCACGCCGGAGGCTCAGCCCCCCCCCCCCCCCCAACCCCACCCCCCACCCCCCCCATCTAAAACAGGCAATATGGTCCAGCCTCGCGCCGCCATGTTGCCTGGCGACCGGCAGCCGTGGGAATGGGTCTCGCACGCACACATGCAAGCAAACACACACACTTGCACAGACAGACACTCACACACACACACACTCTCTCTCCTTCTCTCTCACTCACACTAAAACTCACTCACACTAAAACTCTCTCACACACACACACACACACACACACACACACACACACACACACACACACACACACACACACACACACAGACACACATACTCTCTCTCCTTCACTCACACTAAAACTCACTCACAAACACACACAGACACACTCAAGTATCGGTTGCAGCAGACAGATGGAGAGACAGACATGAGGTGGCTGCCTTGGCTGGGACGGACGATAGAATGCGGTCCTCAATCCCACAGGCCTTTGGCAGATCAGGGGCGGAGGAGGGAGGACGAGGCGGGAACCGTGCCGCCCTAGCTAGGCGGGAACCGGAGGGCGCTGTCCACCGTGTACAGCGTGCTGCTGTCTTATATATGAGGATACTCAAACATGCACGTGTTTGGAGGCTCCGCCCAGATCTGGTGGAGTAAGGTGCCATTTCAGTAATGATGGATGAGCGACCTCACGTTACGATTGGATAGCGGTATTATGGGATAGTAAAGGGATACTATTTAGCGAACAATGGTTGTTGGAAGATTTAATCGTTTTAGGGGTTTGTCCATGACGGTCCACCAATCTTCCAGCATGGTTGAGAGCAGAACAGTGCGTGTTTGAATAGATCATTTTAAGTTGACCATTGAGAAGTGTTTATTTCCTGTTCATGGCTAGCTGAGGCTGTCCACACCTAGCTTGGTAGGTCATCTCAAGGTTTCTATTTTATTTATTAAAAATAATAATTAGGCCTTACTATTGCTTTTAATAAGAAGAGTGTTGAACTATTGCTCAATTTGTCATGACGCTCCTCATTTGTAATCGGGTTAAAGGTTTTCCTGAACAATACGATACAGTACGATAAGTCGTTAAGAGTTTCAGACCTTGAACACTGTTTGTTCCTGTTCGCGAGCAAGCTGTTACGATGTTTTGCAGGCCACAGCTTGAGCGTAATAGTCTGTTCTATATATAAATATATTTATCTAAATATCTACTTTTTATTATAATCTCTATGGCGAGGATTTGTTATGTTTTTGTTTTGGCCCAGCGTGGCCTCTCGTCATGACCTTGCCGCAGATTGAGCGCGACTCGACTGAGCGCGCTCAGTGTGCGTCGTTAAATGAGAGGGGGAGCGTCGGCTGTACAGCTTTTGTCGTCCCAATGAGGCCCCTGATGTATCGGGGCCCCTTCCCATCCATCCATCCATCCATCCATCCATCTGTCTCAGCAGGCCTGCATCTTACTGAACCGGGGAATACTCTATAACACTCACGCACGCACGCACGCACGCACGCACGCACGCACGCACGCACACACGCACACACACACACACACACACACACACACACACACACACACACACACACACACACACACACACACACACCCAGTCTTACACTCTTGGTGGAAAGAGTTTAAAAGAAAGGATTTTGTGTTGAGTGATAGGCATCCCCAGGGAAAATAGGATTCCACCTTGACTATTTCTCTTCATCAACGGTGACAGAAATGTGTTGTGTTCACGCATCCTATTAAGATAACAACACATAACAATATAGAGCCACCGGTTAAGAGCAAAAGTACAACGGGATAAAGTACAATTACATTTTGCCCTTCTATTTTGTCATTTCGGTGGACCCTGAATAAAATATTTTATGTATATATATATATATATGTTACCTTCGCTTCTTTTAAGGTTTTTCAAAAGGTCAGCGCTCATTAAAAGAAAATCTCTCTCTGAGAATAATCGACCGCTCCCGTGTTCAACTTTTACACCTAGCATGCAAACCATTAAGGTAATGCCACATTTCAGAGCTAAATAATGATATTTTCTATAATAAGATCTTTAAAACACACACACAAACACACAAACACACAAACACACGCACAAACACACACATACACACACACACACACAGCGTGAATGTATCTGCACTGATTTATGTCGCTCCCTTCGGACTCTATTCTATTTTGGATGCAAACATTTAAAAACATCATTGTGCGTCCGTTCCGACACGTCTGTGTGCTTCAAGCTTTAGAGGGGATTGAGAAGTCATTAATGAGCAGGGGATCTTGCTCAAAGGATGCAGGGCACCGGGGATGGAACCCAGAGCCTTCCAGCTGTGGGTTCAACACCCTACACTATGTTGTCCGTACACTACTATTAGCAATGAGAGGAGCTCAGAAGAGCAACAGAGAAACTTGAAGCAGCTCACTGGCTTCCACAGAAGTTGGCATGGCAACCCGATAAACCTTGTCTCGCGGCAGTTGAGTGTAATTATTAACAGTGACGGAAACGGTTGTCAAATGGCTGCGTAGAATCTATCCACGCCAGGAGGGAGTTTCATACTTATAAACAGCGTTATCATTCTTATTGAAAAGAACCTTGGGGGGCAGAAGAAGGATGAATATCGTTGTTGTTTTCTTTTACCTACTAACGGAACCTGATATATGCAACGTGCATTCGTATATACGGACATGCACACGCACGGACATGCCAAACATACACACTCACGGACATGCCAAACATACACACGTAAAGATGAAACGGACAGATTCCTGTGGACTCCCCTACACTTTACAGATGAAAAAGGGGTAAACGACTCATTTCATTTTCATTCTTTTTTTTTCTTAAGTGACTGACAAGTGAACACAGACACAAATAATTGAGAAGCAGATAGGAGTCAGGTGCCTTGCTTAAGGGTGATGGCAGGTGGGAGACTCCAGGGATTCAACCTAGGACCTTCCAGTTGGGAATTTTCGGGATTTTTGTCTGCACAATGACATTATTTTTTCCTAATAGGGATGGAGATGCGTGATGCAACCTCTGGCCTGTGTGTTTGTGTGCGTGTGTGTGTGTGTTTGTGTGTGTGTGTGTGTGTATGTGTATGCACGTGTGAGTATGTGTGTGTGTTTGTGTGCGTGTGTCTGTGTTCGTGCGCGTGTGTGTGTGTGTGTATGTGTATGCACGTGTGAGTATGTGTGTGTGTGTGTGCATGCGCATGAGTGTCTGTGTGTATGTGCATGAGTGTCTGTGTGTATGTGTATGCGTGCGCATGTGTGTGTGTTAACCACCGTTCCATCCCTTTCCTGCTATGTTCCCATGTTTCCACACCCTTGTTAAGCACAGCCCCAGGAAGTACAGGGAATTGTGGGGGGCGACAACTATTTATCTTCCCCATCCTACGCCACCCCACCCCCTTGTTAAATTCCAACAAATTGCCCACTGATTAACATGTCAGAGAACTGGCCACGCTGCAGGCCAGCCCCACCAACACACCAGGCACTAGCTGGGGAAGATGAGGAAGATAGGGGAGGAAAAAAACACATAGCTATATCCCTTTAGAACCGAGAGAGCAGATATGCTAAATTAGTCTGTTGTGCAATTATTTTACCCTCTCTTCTATCTTCCACCTTGTCTCTCTCACTTCTCTTTCGCTCTCTCCTCCTTTGTTATTGCCCCTCTCTCAATTTCTTTCTCTCTCTCTCTCTTCCACCTCCCTTCCTTCCCTTGACTTCCTCTCTGTCTCCCTCTCTCTCGGTCTCTCCCTCTCTGTCTGTCTCTCTGTCTGTCTCTATCCATCCCTCTTTCTCTATCTATCTCTCTGTATCTCTCTCTCTCTGTCTCTTCTCTCCTCCACCTTCCTTTCTACCCTCGTGTCTCTCTCTGACCACTTGTGCCGATTGGGATTAGGTCCCAGGAGAGATGTGGATGGCAGGCTCTGGTGGTGCAGGCAGGCAGTCAGACAAACAGGCAGTCAGACAGTCAGACAAGAAGAAAGGTTCGCACAGGACTAATTCAATCTATCCTGCTCCAGTCCGATTGGCCCATATTTGCATGCTAATGAGAAAGATGATTTCCGGGTTGTGTTGATGTTTGACCGGTGGCTGAGTGGAGCATGTTTAACATCTTGGGTGTGATGATGTTTACAGCGGTGAGTCAGGCTCCCCGGCTGGACTTTGCATACGTTTTTGCATGTAATTTCAACAGTGACTCACTCGGCGTAGTAGAGAGGCGCAGCGAGGGCTACGGTCCCCCTCCAGCGTGTCATTACCCTCAGCTACAACACTCCAGACCACAGCGGGGTCCTCCACTCATACGCCCGCTGCACCCCAGTACCCCTGATCTGGGGGGATGGATCCCTGCCTTCCAGGGGCTTAAGGCAGGCAAACCTGAAAGAAGCCTCGTGCAGGGCCACGCAAGTAGTGTTTCCTACGTTCATTAAGGCACACACGCATGCACACACGCATGCACGCACACATATGCACGCATACGCACACGTGCAGATAGTCATGTGCATACACAGATATTCAGATAGGTTTTAAATGTACAAATGTATATTTGCTGAAATGTTCCTTAAGCTAGTAGCCAGGAACACATCAGTGCCGGTGTAAAGTATTTAGCATTATTAGCAATATAATTGAACACACCTCTATGTGTACTGAACACACCTCTATGTGTGGTGAACACACCTCTATTGTGATCACACCTCCATGTGTACTGAACACACCTCTATGTGTGGTGAACACACCTCTATTGTGATCACACCTCCATGTGTACTGAACACACCTCTATGTGTGGTGAACACACCTCTATTGTGATCACACCTCCATGTGTACTGAACACACCTCTATGTGTGGTGAACACACCTCTATTGTGATCACACCTCCATGTGTACTGAACACACCTCTATGTGTGGTGAACACACCTCTATTGTGATCACACCTCCATGTGTACTGAACACACCTCTATGTGTGGTGAACACACCTCTATTGTGATCACACCTCCATGTGTACTGAACACACCTCTATGTTTGGTGAACACACCTCTATTGTGAACACACCTCCACGTGTAGTGAACACACCTCTATAGTGAACACAGCTCCAGGTGTAGTGAACACACCTCTATAGTGAACACACCTCTATAGTGAACACACCTCTATAGTGAACACACCTCCATGTGTACTGAACACACCTCTATGTTTGGTGAACACACCTCTATAGTGAACACACCTCCACGTGTAGTGAACACACCTCTATAGTGAACACACCTCTATAGTGAACACACCTCCACGTGTAGTGAACACACCTCTATAGTGAACACACCTCTATAGTGAACATAACTCCACGTGTAGTGAACACACCTCTATAGTGAACACAGCTCCACGTGTAGTGAACACACCTCTATAGTGAACACAGCTCTATAGTGAACACAGCTCCAGGTGTAGTGAACACACCTCTATAGTGAACACACCTCTATAGTGAACACACCTCTATAGTGAACACAGCTCCAGGTGTAGTGAACACACCTCTATAGTGAACACACCTCTATAGTGAACACAGCTCCACGTGTAGTGAACACACCTCTATAGTGAACACAGCTCCACGTGTAGTGAACACACCTCTATAGTGAACACACCTCTATAGTGAACACAGCTCCAGGTGTAGTGAACACACCTCTATAGTGAACACACCTCTATAGTGAACACACCTCTATAGTGAACACAGCTCCACGTGTAGTGAACACACCTCTATAGTGAACACACCTCTATATTAAACACACCTCTATAGTGAACACAGCTCCAGGTGTAGTGAACACACCTCTATAGTGAACACACCTCTATAGTGAACACAGCTCCACGTGTAGTTGTAACAGTCTCTCCATAGCATTATCCAGCTGCTGAGTCCTGGCGCTGCGTCCGTCTGGGACCAGCGACTGGAAGCAAACGCGCTGTAAAGGAACTGATGAGTATTCACTTCTTTCTTTCTTTCCATCTCTTCTTCTTCCTCTTCCTCTGATGCCCAGCCACTGTG
The DNA here is from genome assembly GCA_026745465.1 of Lota lota. NCBI lineage: Eukaryota > Metazoa > Chordata > Actinopteri > Gadiformes > Lotidae > Lota > Lota lota. The sequence goes on from JACYXH010000834.1 coordinate 705,691, forward strand.
GGCGCGGCGGCTGGGCGGTTCTGCTTTATGAGCCACTGAGGCCAGCCCATTAAACCCTGCCGCTCTTTTGTAAAGGTTGTCTGCCTCTTAAACGGTGTCGTCTTTATTGATGCCTCTCTCCCTGGCCCGTCATGTACGGGGGAAATATGCAGCAGGGCCCCGGTCTAGATTCAATTCCCCAACACAAGCTGTTTATTATGGGCTGTGCCGAGGAGCCAAATAGCAATGGCAACTGGGTTTGAGGGTGTGGGTCGAGGGAAAGGGTTGTGATAGCGTGCCCGGCCAGAAATGATACAGCAAATTTATGTCTTCTTGTGGAAGGATTGCTACACACTCACACATACACACCGGAGGACACACACACACACACACACACACACACACACACACACACACACACACACACACACACACATACCTCATTCTTATTTGTCCATGACAATGTAGCGGCTGTAAATGTGTGCCGCCGTCTCTGTGAGCGAGTGCACAAATCACAGAGGGGGGAGCTGGCTGTGGCCCACCACCGTGGGTGCCAGGAAGAGGAGCGGTAAAGGACAAACTGTCTGTCGCGGCTTTTCTGGAACTTTCCTCTCCCCCACGTCTCAGTAACTCTCAACCCCATCCCAGCCTTCGTTCCCCCAACGACCGAAGCTGAAGTCGAATGGATCCGAACGAATGTCAAGCGCTTGTCTTTTGTTATATGAGGAGAGCCAGGCCACGTGCCCGGTAGCCGCTATCATTCATGTCCATTTCTTGGAACTCACATTCAATACGTTGACATACTGAGATGTTTAGACAGAGCCTGGGCCAAGCGGCCAGAATCCTCCTACACCCTTCATGGTGTGTTGTGAATCAAAACAGGAGAACCCTATGTCATGTGAACTGAGCGATCTCCATACACTATCGGGAATGAGCCCAGGAGGCGGAAACTCCCAGGGTCGTTTCCCATCTGACCGGTTTCTAAGCTGTTTGGTGGAAATGGGGTTTAATATGGGGACTGTTAGCATGGGGTTCCGGTTGGAGAGGACAAAAACAACGTCCACTTTCCGTTGCAGTCATCTTTTGCATATATTCTTTTTCTTTTTTTACGCTCAACAATCATTGGGATTCACTCACATTCCCCTTTTCAAATTAGTTTTTATGTTCCTTCACACGGTCCCACCTTTGACATCAATTTCATGTGGTCCGTCTTGGGGCGGCTTTACAGAGCTGTCGCTTCAATAAAAACGTACTACGTTGAGTTATAACTCCGGCTAAGTGTGGATCTTTTGGGATTCTGGGCTGTGTTAAGTACTCCGTCTCACAGACTTCAATCTCTACACACTACGCCTTTATGAGTGGTCTATGGTCCCTCTATATAGAGTACACACACACACACACACACACACACACACACACACACACACATCCACGTGTGTGTTTGTCCATGTGTCTGTGTGTGTATGTGTGTGTGTGTGTGTGTGTGTGTGTGTGTGTGTGTATGCCAGCAGTGCATTACATTAATTAGTAATTACATTAGTTAATGACTGCAACCCTCACCGAGCTGTAGTAGATCTTGTTCATATGGAAATCTGTAGACAAGTCAGGTCAACTTTATTTATACAGCACATTTCATACACAAGGCAGATTCAACGTGCTTCACATAACAACATGTCACCAAAGACATGAAAACAGGATTTAAAAGGAATGCGTGAAAGACATTTGAAGAAAATAATAAGTTAAAATTGCGTTATAGTTCAGCAAAAAGCGAAGGTGAACATAAACATTTTAACCTTGATTTAAATGCAGTCAGGAAGTTTAGTCCAGCTATGTGTAAAGCGTACATGTATCCTAATCTGTGTTAGCACTGTAAAGAAGAAATAAATGAATAAACATTGAGAAGCGACATTCTCAGCTTTACCATCCGTCTAGTCTTACAAATCCGACTCTAGATTCATATCTAGAGTCAGACAAGCTCAGTATTGGGTGAACAGGGCATTTCTCTTACTTTCAGTTCATATTTGGTTCGACCAATCATGCTGCTGGAGGCGGGGATCTGTAAGCACGTAATTGACGAACACAAACCTCGGCCAATCCTCACAGTGTAGACATGCCACTGTGGAAATACACAGAAAATACACACTTAAAACCAAAAACCCAACACACTTCTGAAAGCTGCATCCACTCACGCAAATTAGTTTTCTTGGTTAGAATATCTCCAGCCGTGGCTCTGTGCCGTCTCCTCCCAGAAGTTCTGCTTTAATATAGTTGGACTGCTGGATCCGTGATTACCTGCTGTCTGACAGAGGTGTGGGAGTTGCCAGGAATAGCTGCAGTGCTAAATGCTATTATTTGCTGATTGGATGTCTCATTAGTGTGTTTTGATTCTTTGTAGTCCCAGAGCTCTGTTCAACATAAACACGTCGTCGCCTGTGTGCAATATGGCACCGTTTATTATGCTCTGCTCCCTTGTTTGTGTTTTCTTTATTTTGTTATTCCAAAGAAGCAACCATCTACTTAAATCATATGTATATCATGAGTTCACAATATACTTTTATTTCAGAAGCTATAGTAAACGAGCACAGGATCTGAATAACTGAATAGCCATTACAACAAAAAGCCTGTGCAATAATGTTTTTTTTTTGTGCAATAATTGTAACAGTTTTTACTTTCTACCACCCAAATTCTAGATGATCTCCATATTTAACTCAGCTGTGATGTCTCGTCGTTTGTTGTTGTTGTTGTTGTTGTTGAGATTGTTCCTGTGACCTCGGATTGGCTTGCGGTGTTGCAGCGTTGGGTCTGCGCTTATCCCCTGGGCCCTTAGCTGGAGTAGGCACTTTATCCTTTTGTTTTGCTGTTTCTTCCTTTTCTGTTATCATTTAATACTAGTGCCAAGAAGGTCGTGTTCTTGTCCCGGCCTCTTGTCTGCTTTTCGATTGACAGAAGATCAGAAGAAAAAAGTAAATTGAGCCTTTATAGAAATCGTATCCATGATTCCCTCTGTGACACATTTTCCATTATTCATTAGAAAATGTGTTGATTAACAAGTTTGCATGCATGCAGTTTTTCACACGTTCTGTTACCTTTTTTTTTCAGCCAGTGGGGAAGCAGGGCGGTTACATGAAATAAATGATTTAAGGAAAGAAAGCTTCCATCGTTAAGTGTAAGAGTCAAGAGACGTTTTGATTGCAAATGGCAGTTTTTGAACATGCTCTTACGTTGCTTCACTGCTACGGCATTGTCACAAAATGAACAGCGATTAAAAAAAAAGATAATTAACACACATACCCATTTCGTTGTCTATTTGGAACACTTTAATAAGGTGTTGATATGAAGGGAAGAATATTCTCCAAAATGTATATTTTGAACTTGAGAAGGAAGGTTTTGATAAAATATGGTAAGCTTTAAAGTAACGGCAATTTTGAAGCGTCAATGAATTATAAAATGTATAATATAGAAAGCCTTTATTGTGATTGTACAGAATACAACAAAATTAGGACCCCTATGCCTGATCAGTCCATTAAAAGACACAAGAAAATAAAAGATACAGGGATCCCCACTAAGTAAGTAAAAACGTAGTAGTACAAAGTGAATTGTCATGCGATAAACTATTTACACTATCTTAATAATGCTTTATAAACACTTAAAAATGCTGCAATTCATGATAAGTTGAGGTAGTTAAGAAGCATAAGTTAAGTCTTTTGTGTGAGCTCATCTAAAGTGAGGACTATACGCCTTACTAAGCATTTATAAATGACATTTAAAGGCTGGCATCTTATACCATTTCAGAAGTCCCCAGTAATAGGCAGCTAATGCTTCCTAACCTGAACTGATCGTGAATTGCTGCATTATTCAGAATCAGAATCAGAATCAGAATCAGAAAAGCTTTATTGCCAAGTACGTTTTTTAAACATACAAGGAATTTGTCTTGGTGATGTAGGTGCACGTCACGTTCTCTATTGCATTCAAGAAGAGTATATCATCTTGTAGTCTATAAAGAAGAGCTAGCTTTTCAGCCAGGTTGTATTATTGTGTAGTGAGCTGCAGAGAAATAGACCTGTCAACAAGCAAGCTACCGGCTCTGATCCCAATCCAGAACTCTCAACGCACAAGGTCGGGAAAGGCCGCAGTTCACTTACCGGCCAAAGGGGTCAGTCATGAGACAGTCAGATTCTTACACAGAGTACCTTACAGATGCATCAGATCTGATGCATTCTGCAAACTTCTGCCTGTGAGTGTGTATGTGTGTGTGTCAATGTTGACAACCCCCCCCCCCCCCCCCCCCCCCCACATCCACACATCCACACACACACAATTCTGCTCCTTAAGGACGAGGTCAGTGCAATTCTGTGCTCTTGTTGTCGAAACACAAGAAAAACACTAATAGCAACGATAGAACAACACCCGGCTGCTGCAGACTTTAATGGTTGTTTTTTTCCCCAAACAAAGATTAAAACAAGTCACAGAGACGTCAATTAACACTTGCTCATCATGCTGCTTAACATGTGCCTAACACAAATGATTTAGCAGCGCAAAGCAAACGCACACCTATTGACTTGTTTGAATGGAGTTTTTGTACAACTATAGAAACTAAAACTTGAATGAACTCTCACACGGACATGCAAGCAGCGGTGTTTGAATTGCGAATGTGAGTAATGAGAAATAAAATATACACCTGTTTTTCCAATCGTTTTTTCCTTTTCCTGGCGTGGGCAAATCTGTCCGTCGGCTGGACGCTCCGCTCTCCTTCTCCAACTGTCTGTGTCTCTCAGAGAATACTCGCAGGTCTGCGGTCAGGGCAACGGTGCCTCTGTACCCTTGACAGTGTTTTAACAAGACGAAAGGAGGGCTTAAAGGTGATTGGCAGGCAGGGTGGGGCTTAACCGCTCCTGGCAGCATTTCCCTGGACACTTACATGAAGGTAAAACGCTCAGGGACCACAGCACGCGTTGCGGAAATGGGAAGCCTAAGCTAGCAGCAGAATGAAGCTACAGAGGCGTTTAGCTGCTGCATAGGGCGCCATTTTTGAAAGATTCCAATTAGCACTTAGTGTGCTTATCCGAACATGTACAGAAAAACGGTGTAGTATCAAGCGCTACGGAAAAACCACCAATTGACATAGTCTGGGTTTTCTGGGATTATGATGCTACGGCCGTCTCCAGAGGCTTACTTTTCTTGTGGGTTGCCGTTTGAGTTTCCTGCTGTCTCTTCCTCAGCTCTTGGCAGTAGAAGAGAAAGCGATGTGTGGAGATGAAGTGGGCTGGCCTGCTCTACCGGATTTCTCAATCTCTCATTTCACAGTCGACATTTCCCTCTTGCTTCAAACCCAATTTCCCCCCTAAAAAGTGCCCACGTCAGCCGAGGCCGCCGGTCCCTTTGCCCAATCGAACTCAGCTCCACGTCCAATTAAATCCTACGCATCCGCGCTGACAAGAGTAAAAAACAAATACGGAATGCTTTCTTTTTCTCTTTCCCCCACAATCTCACTCAAATGACGTGTTTGCCTTCTTCCTAAATCACCCTTCCCAATTACTAAGCCTTGTTAGAAAACACACATGGCTGAGCAGCCCATAAAGGAATATAATAAAAGCCGTAATTCAGCTTTAATAGAGAGCTAAGCTTCGTGTCTTGCCTCAGCACCATCGGGGCCCCTGGTTTGTTATTTCGGGTTCTGGAGCTCTTTGGCCCGGCCTGCCTGGCTGGTCCCTGGCTGCAGCAGATGGCCTGGGTCAGGGGTGGACAGGTAACAGAAAACCCTGATTCCCTGCAGGGCTCCTGGGCTGTGCCCTGGCCTGCCACCCCCCCCCCCCCCCCCTCCACCCCCCACCCAGCCATGCCAGCCACCTGGTCCCTGCCCAGCCGCCCCCCCAGCACCAAGCTGGGCCAGCCTAGCCGAGGCCCTGGGGCTACCGTCTGACTTCACCCACCTCTACTCCTCAGCCCTCATGCATCGCTACCCTCTAAATGTCCACACTCTAACACACACACACACTCACACACACACGCATGCACGCATGCACACACGCACACTACGTGAAAATACACACACACACACACACCACCTGAGAATACACACACACACACACTCATGCACAAACACACTACATGAGAAGACACTGTGCACAAACACATACCCACACACAAACACACATACTCACACACACACACACACACACACACAGACACACTATACCTCGATAGCATCACATACACGCCTGCACATGCACATACACGTGTTCATAAACACACAGACACACACACCCCAACAGAGTTATGTGAGCGGTGCCTTCTGGAGGGAGCAGATGGTAGTGCGGGGCCAGGATGATGTGTCCTCTAGCCCGGGAGCCTGGCCAGAGAGGGCCCTCGACGGACGTCTCACGCCTGCCTAATGGGCCTGGAGCAGGCTTGGAGGAACTCATCTGACACACACACACACACACACACATACACACACATACACACTCACACTAACATAAACACACACTCATATAAACACACACACTCACATAAACACACTCTTCATATATGTTACAATTAGATTTCATAATTGTTTGGTGTTGAGTTTATTTTGGATTCCTGTTGTGTCTTTTATTTTTTATAATAAAGATGCAAGGTTAAAACAACCATTTTCTATTAATAGCTGAGGTGATTCTAAGTCGGTACAGTTAATGCTCAGGAACAAGCTGTGAAACCTTGTACAGGTTCTCTTGTGGAAGAGAGACAGACAATCCAGGAGTATATGGGCATATTATATGGATATTGAGCAATCCCTTACATGGAGTCACATGAAGAAATAAAGAGTACACTACTTTCACTACTTTGCTGTAACAGATGAAACATCTCAATGTAATATACCACTGAAAATTCAGATATCCCTGGAAGTCTTTTACATCGCGACAGTATCATAAAGACCAATTTGCTTCATTGCTATTGACTACATTCGTGGCAGGCGCGCGGATACTAAGTGCTCTTCGGGACAATCCGTACAAGGAGGTAATTCAGACAAATGATATTGGTAACAAATGTTTAGTGAAGCCAGGAGGGACGGTTACGATGGTTCGATCCCCCAGACGGTGTGGATCTTCGAGGTGGTTGCCCACCGCCACCGACGCACAGCAACATCTGGCCAGGGCGTCATACCTGTGGATGGTTTTTGTTGGCAAACATGTTGAGTCGGTTTTTGTCAACTCCTGCCGTCATTGGGTGTTGGTGTCTGTTGGAGCATTGTGCCAGCACCTTTTCATTCGTGCGTCTGATCTGTGTTACAGCTCAACCTGTGATGGCATCGTGGTTGCAGACGATAGTGTGATGGGAGTCAAGCTCAAATCTGGGTGAACGGGGCGTTTCAGATTCTTTCGCTTCAAATTTGTTGTGACCAACCATGTTGCTGGAGGCGGGGATCTGGAAGCGCGTAATTGGCAAACACAAATTTGAAGTGTTCATAAACGTTTCAAATCAACACCGTGTTAGGCTGGCCACTGTAGAAATACACATTTATAAAAAAAGCTTCTGAAAGCTTCATCTTCTCGCGCACATTAGTTTCTCCAGTAGAATATCTCCGAAACGAAACAGGAAACAAAGCGTGACTTTGTGTTTCCGGCCCAGACTCTGTGTCTCCGTCTCCCCCCCCCCCAGAAGTTCTGTGATAACACAGCAGGACTACTCGATCCAGCATTACCGACAAACCAATACTCTTCCTTGAAAAACAATTAAAAGAGGCCTACTAACCGTCCTGTTCTGCCAGAGTATCAATGGCCGTTGTCTCTTACAATTACACCGTGGCTCTTCAGCTACCGCAGGGAGCAGACTCAGCGGGCTCAGTCGTCTTTTCTTCCTCCTTCTCCGGGTGATCCTGAGAGGATCGGAGCTTCTCCCTGGATGCCAGCACTCCCGTCTCTTCCTCTTATTAAATATTGAAATCTCCAGCGCAATCGCTCTGTTTAGTATACACTCTGGGGACTTCACCGGGACTATTAAAGCAGAGATGATTGCACCGGGAGTCTTATTTTCTCTGTTTGGTTTTGTTCCTTAATATGGCTGACATGGTAATTGCCATAGGAGTTTCCTCACAAGTGCACACGTGTGTGTGTGTGTGTGTGTGTGTGTGTGCGTGTGCGTGTATGTGTGTGTCTGTCTGTGTGTGTGCGTGCACGCAGGCACGCAGGCAGGTACCTGCACAGACTTTATTGTGCTTCATGATTATCAACAGCGGCATGGATACATACACACACACACACTATTTAAATGGCCTTTCTATCCAGATGCTTCAAGTCACATTCAACCCCACTCCCCCCCACACACACACTCCCTTAATCAAATGATCATAAGGAACATTGTGTTCATAACCTTTCTTCCGCCTCCCCCCCTCTCCTCCCTCCCTCCCTCCCTCCCTCCCTCCCACCATCTCTCCATCGTCTCCATCCACGTTCCAAGTGCCCCCCTCCCCCCGCCAGCAGGCTATTGTTGGCCCAAACGCTCCTCCTTTGCCGGAGGACACCCAGCTGGGACCCCCCCCCCCCCCCCCCCCCCCCCTTCCCACACACACACACACACCACCCACCCCAAGTCCCGCCACCATGTCTGCCACGCATCCACCATCCAGCCCCTCCACCCTCCCCTCTCATCCCCGGGCACTAATGGGAGGGTTTTTAACTACTTTTGCCTTTCGCCCACCCCCACCCCACTGCCCCCGCCTCATCCCTCCCCCACCGAGGTCCGCTGAGGGCTCGCCTGCTCCGAAGCCGGGCTCATTAAGGGACAATTGTGGATATTACACTGGCTGGTATAAGGGAGCCCTACTTTCATAATTTTCCCTGCCATAGCAAAAAACACAAGAACACCAGACGCCCACGGGAGGGTGGACGGTGAGAACTCGATTAGTGCATGCTGTTGTTTGTGTGTGTGTGATGTGATGCGATGTGATGTGGTTGTGTGTGTGCATTTTGGGTTCTTGCCTGTGCTTCTATGTGTGATCGTGTAGCAGCGCGTAGGGGTTAGTGGTGTATTTATGTATCGTCTTCAAATTTGATCTCCAATCTTCGAAGTTGAGAAAAGTTAGTTTTTTGTATATATATATATATATATATTGTGAAGGCCCATTCCACCATTTCCTCAATAGACAGACATGATAGTTGAATTTCTTGAGGTCTACACCTGAAACGATGCTGGCTAGCTACCCCCCCCCCCCCCCCCCCCCCCCCGTGCCCTGCCTCTCATTGGCTCCCATCAGCAGAGGGTCGTCATTTTCCCCATGTCTACTCAGCCTACGCCTGACATGTGACAACGATTGACAGAATCAATAAACATAGCCGACCACAAAGACTCCGGC
>JACYXH010000834.1:720000-779887 GCA_026745465.1 Lota lota
CCACTAGTTCTCTCTCTCCTCATTCATATGGTTATAATCAGTAGCACTGTCAGTTTTGTTTTTTATTAATGGGTGTTTTAAATACAGCAGGTGTAGGGAGATTTGTCATCTTTGTTGCCAGCCAGTATTGCTGGTCAGCGTTTTTGTTGGTAACAATATAGTTTCACTAAATCTTAGTGAACGGGGCGCCTCACTTTCCTTTACTTCATATTTGTTTCGACCAATCATGTCGCTGGAGGCGGGGATCTGGAAGCACGTAATTGGCTATAAACAGCGAACACAAACTCGGCTGGCAATAGCAAACGGTATAAAAATTGTCTAATAGTTTCCAATAAACACAATGTAGACTGGCCACTGTAGAAATACACTTATTAAAAGCCCCTTCTGAATGCTTCATCCACTTGTGCAAATGAAATCTCCATTGTGAAAAGTGAATACTATTTTTGTAACAAAATAACAGTTTGTAAAGTCAGTAAAAAGCCAGAAGGGATTTTTAACATTTGGTAGTAGGGTTAGGGTTTTCCAGTAGTGGCAGATTAGGGGTTGGTTCTAGGGCTTTGTACTACTGTTGGGGGTACTTATTAGGTTCAGGTTTGGTAGTAGGGTTTGGTTTTTGGTTCTAGGGTCAGGTTTAAGGATTTTGTTAGGCTTAGGGTTTCCTTTTAGGGTCAGGTTTTAGGGTTTGGTTAGGGTTAGTGTTTCTTATTATGGTTAGGGTTGGGTCTTTGGTTCTGGGGGTTGGTTCTAGGGTAATGGTTTTCCTATTAGGGTTTTAGGGTTTGGTTTATAAAGAATCTCTCTCGCTTACTCTCTTTCCTCCTCTCTTTTCCCTCTCTCTCTTGTTTCTCTGCTGGCCTTGCGGCTTTCGGTTTTCTCGCTTTTGTTCCGTAAGCCCCAGCAAGTGATTAAGGAGCTGAAATGGAGCCGCTGGAGGTGACCTGTCTCGACCCGGAGACCCGGGCTCATGTGGGGGGCTCAGGGCTTGCCTAATCTGCCCCATGCTCCCAGCACGACCACCATGTCAGCGAGTGCTAATCAACTTAGCTTTATCAGCGGTGCACTTTTAACCCTCATCCCAGGGGGTAAATTTCGGCTGGGGAGGGAGAACACACACACACACACACACACACACACACACACACACACACACACACACACACACACACACACACACACACACACACACACACACACACACACACACACACACACACACACACACACACACACACACACACACACACCTGTGATACAGATTAATTCTGGATTTACCCGGGGAGGGAAGACATCGACCTTGCTACTATTTACAGTAAAGTCGCTTTGTGGTGAGCAATAATAGTGTTCATGAAATGAACGCGACACGGCAACCGTACAGTGACAGCCGGATCAGATGATCAAATCCTTATTTCCTCCTTTCAACAACCACCTCCCCCCAGCGAACACGCACACATACATGCACACACGCACACATACATGCACACACACCGGCTCCTTTAAAGCACTAAGTCACTCCAACAACCGCGGCACCCCCACATAGACCCGAGTGAAATGAGAGAACAGAAGGAGAGAGCCGGGGCGGGGGGGGGGGGGGGGGGGGGGGGGGCAGGGCACATCACAGTCTGATGATCAATGGCTGGACCTGTCCACCTGGGGTTTGCATATGCTGCTGATGAGGTGGAGACGATCGGGAGAAGGGAAGACGCGGATGAGGAGGTGTGAAACGCGCGCTAGATTAATATCCTGCCACGGCAGCCCGAGGGGAGATTAATTTCCTCTTTACGACCATTTAAAGAGGCGTATGAGTCAGTTACTATGTGCACGTTTTTGAGAGATAGAGAGAGCTCTCCCCCCCTTTTCCTTGCCCTGTGCCACTGCTCCAAAGTGCCTGCCCATGGAGTGATGGGTAACAGAATGGATGTCATTGGTCAGGTAGTGAACTTAGAGCAAGTCTGCTTAAGCACCTTTTGGCCTTTGTGTGGGAGGTTGTCTGAGCGCACGTGTGATTGATTGTGTCTGTGAGTGTTTGTGCCACCAAAAAGTGCGAGCGAGGGAGAGAGAGCCAGCATGTGTGCAAGCACGTGAGATGATTGAAATCTGTGTGTGAATTTGTGTGTCAATGTGTATGGTGTGTGTCGGAGGGGGAGGGATTTCTGAGAAAGTATGTACGTGTAGGGGTGGAATTACACGCTTTCTCTGAATTAATTTGATTAAGGGCGAGCAATAGCACAGTGAGAGAGATGATGCAAATCTGCCTAATATTCGGTATATTTAGAATTAGAAACCACACAACCAAATTTATCACAAGAATGACTTGTACTCCATAAAAAATAAACACAACTTCAATCAAATGTTGAATCGAAATATGTGGTAGCGATACATTTTAATGTTGAGCCATGTGAAACTTCCCCACCCTCTACAAAAAGACCACACACACACACACACACACACACACACACACACACACACACACACACACACACACACACACACACACACACACACACACACACACACACACACACACACACACACACACACACAGCATAGTAATTGATAATTCCAGTGTACAATGGAAGAGGAACTATAATGTACGGCAAAACAATTCAATATTAAGTTCACTCCTTTGGATCCCTTAAGGCTCATTTTTAAAGGTTCTGCTGCGGTACATTTCTTGCTTTAACGGCTGGCGGTTGGCTGAGGCTTATTGAAAGCTGCAAATGACTGCAAGGTCTATTTGCAGTCATTTCAGGCTTTCCTCAATAGATTCGGACACAGGTTGGAATCAAGGTAACGATTTTAGTCTACCTGTTCCAACTACTTGGGCAAATCAGTTGTTTGGCGATCATTCTAATTAGGAAGCAGCAAGAGAAGGTTTAGCTCCTTTAGTCAAGAAAAATATATAAATGGATGGAGCAAACAGGAAAGCAGGGCGACAGACAAATAGACAAGCAGAGTACTCCGTGGGGGGGACAGTCGGTCCAGAGTAATTCCCAAACACTCCAGAATGCTATTTTCTCATTGATTCTCCCTTCTCCCATCACTTTCCCTGCTTTAGTTGGACCCTCACCTGTCAGCTCGGTGAGTTAAGTGCCCACTCCCCCAGAACCAACATTCATCCTGCACCTGAAGAGATGGCAGCACAGACACCTTTAAATATATGGCATCGGCCCGTGTGTAATGTGACTATATTGCTTCTCCTTCTTCTTCTTCTCCTCCTCTAACTTCTTAATCTCCTCCAGAACCCATCTTTGTTTCTTCGGCTGTCATGACCCCAGCTCATCCTTCCTCTCATCCGCCCCCCACTGCCCACACACCCCCAGGGGTTTTCTGCCGATCTGAGGGTCATTTGCCCGTTAATGGGTTTAATTAAGGTCCTCTTAATTATTAAGTGTGCTCCAGGCAGAGGCTTTGGTTTGATCACTATCTGACTCGGTGTGTGTAGAGATACGCCTTGAGCGAGACATCTGTCTTTCGTTACGCCGGGTTGCCTATACTCTATGCACGGTCCAGAGGTTCACAGTATGCTCAAGGCCTTTACTGTTGGCAGCCATTTTGTTAAGTAGTTAAGTGTCCTATTCCTTGTCGTTATCGTATCGAATGGTTGTCGTATTGCCGTTGAACAATAGTGTGTACCCATTAACCTCGGAACACCAACAAAGAAGCTAGAAAATAGGTGCTGAGGTCAAGAGACATGGGACTGCGCTGGCATCCTCCTTTTCACTTTAATGGGGTTTAATTCAGTTGAGTACAAGTTTAAGAAAAATAAGTTTGGCAAGATCGTGAGGGCAAATTAATTGCGGGGAAAACAAACAAGCACATACCTCCCCAAACTTATTGAATTGCACTTCTTGCACCTACCAAGATTTTCTAACTTGGCCAAAGTTTCTGCAGACGACGGACATAGGAAGATTGTGTTTAATTAGTCACAAAAGCAAGCGGCGGGAATCATTTTCATCAGATTTCCCAGTCTGCGCGGAGACCCCACTGGTCTTGAATAATGGCACTTTCAGTGAACCAACCAAAAACACATATATATGCGTATAAGACAACTTTGACTGCAAAGGACTTCATCGTTAACTAAAATCGACTTCTATTGACGTATGCTGACTGCTTAAGACGCCAGTGCTTACCAAAGATCCCATGATGTCTAAATACTAACTGAAGACTATCCATGAATCGCCCCAAGACATTGTGGTCCCCCCCCTAGACATTGTGGGGGCTATTATCCATGGTCCATGATGAACTTTGAACTTTAAGACTTAGGCCTTTTGCGCCCTTGCTGCTGATACACACACACACACACACACACACACACACACACACACACACACACACACACACACACACACACACACACACACACACACACACACACACACACACACACACACACACACACTAATGGCTATAAATGGTACACTGGCTTGATGTCAGCTGGGGAGAAACCGGGCCCTTTAAATCAATTTTCGGCCCTGTCAATTAGGGCCGTTGATTTGTGTGAGCCCAGAAATCACTCCAGACACCGCCACTTGAGCAATCCACCCCCCCCCCCCCCCCCACCAACACCCCTGCTGTTCCAACGCTGTCCCACAATCCATAGGGTGCCTCAAAGAGCCATTGATTGGTTGAGCTGCTGCCCCTGAGCGGGGATCGATAGTGTCTGTGTTCTGTGAGCACGACTGGCGAGGGTGTCGCTCGCTCAAGGTGTGCAGCCCGTTCCCATGGGAACTGAACGGTGAACATGTGGGCGGATCTCGGAGGATGTGGCGCATTGAAATACTCCAGGCGTTCATTTTGTGTGTGTGTGTGACCCCCCCCCCCCCCCCCCCCAATTCAGGGTTTCTCACCCGTAGATTCTCTTCCCGGAGAGAAAACCTGCTTTCATTTAGCAAAAACTCAGAAAAAAACTTCCCCCATCTATTTTCAAATGTTGCCTGGCATTTTCTGAGCAAGTTTGGAAAAGGCCGGTCCAATGACATGTCCTCCAAAAATAATGCATTTCTCTTGATTAAAAACTCTCTAGCAGAGTGCTGAAAGCCTATTGATTTCCATTAAAACTAATCACACTTTTCACAATATCAAGCTGGTGTAGGGTTGGGGTATGGTATCTAATAAGAGAGAGAGAGTTGATTCTCAACTTTTAGACGACCATGAGGCCAGCTTTTAGCCGGCCCCCAATCTATCCAGAGAGGACTTTGACTTATCTCCTTCATCTATCAGCCCCCTTTCCCCCGAACCTCTTCCACACAAACAGCCTGAACTGTGAACTTTCCATTGTACCAACGCCATTCTCCGCCTCCACCATTAGAAACGATGGGCCCTGTAGTGTCTGATTCATCGCTCTGTAAACCATTAGCTTTGAGTCGGCTGAACCATGAATATCTACCAGCCCCACCCCTCATCTCCACTCCACGGTATCAGCCCTGAATCGCTCCAACCATCAATCTCTCCTCTATTAGACCGCTACTGTCTGCTTCATGGCCATGGCATCTTCTCACTGGAGTTATGGGCTGGCGGCGGACTTGTGTGTGTGTGTGTGTGTGTGTGTGTGTGTGTGTGTGTGTGTGTTTGTGTGTGTGTGTACGGCCGTAATGGTGGAAAGTGTGTGTGTGTGTGTGTCTGTGTGTGTGTGTACGGCCGTAATGGTGGAAAGTGTGTGTGTGTGTGTGTGTGTGTGTAATGGTAAAAAGTGTGTGTGTGTGTGTGGTGGTGGTGGGGGGAGGATGTGGTGATGGGTGAAGTTACAGAAGGGATTGATTCGCTCTCTGTTTCAGGGGCAGAGGCATTTTGTAAATGGCTGATGTCTTGCTGTCTCCGGGTCCCCCATCGTCCCTGTCCTGGCCCTGATGGTCCGGCCGGGCCGCGCTGCCGGCGGGACACGGCCCATAAAGCCCGCACTGCGGCCCCGTGTTTCAGCTCGTAAAACTGAATTAAAATATTAAATCTGTCAGGGCCTGTCCTCGTAAATAAAGCCATATATTACTCCTCCCTCCATAAAAGTGAAAAAGGGTCGAGGCGTTTTACGAGGGGAAGGAGAGATGGTCCTATTTCACATCTGATTGCTGCGTCCACCGCGCCGCCCCCACCCAACCTGTGGACAGGGCTAATTATGTAGCGTAACCGTCAGGACCAGGAACCCCCCCCCCCCCCCCCCCCCCCCGTGTGTGGTGGTCGAGGATGGGGCTAGGTGGGTTGAGACAGAGACACAGACACCAATTGAGGATTTATTGAATTGCATACGCAAGAAGATAAATAAGTCGGTGAGACACAAACTCGGTGCAACTCGCCGGTCTCAAAGGGCCTTTTATTTCCTGCCTGGAATGGGTTGCATCTAGAGTCCCCGCTCTGAAGGGTGGACACGCATTTCTATTTGACTAGGATTCGAACAAAAACAATAAAACCTTCGGTGCCGGCTCCTTGTGTAAACTCACCGCCCGGCGTTAGAGCACCACACTGGTCTGGGTGACGACAGCATCGTAACCATGGGACCGGAGAGCCGTCAATTGGGGAATAACTTTTGTTGTACCGATTCTGCCTAAGAGCATTTAGTGTGAGCACCCTTTCGCCCTGAATGTAAACAATAGCAATATAGCACTTTGTTTTTTTTTGGAATCCGTGCGTCAGTACAGCGTTGATCAAATTTTGCTGACCAAAAAACGGCGAATCGACATGCAAGTAATCAACACCATTTGTTATCACAAAGACCAAAGTGCTACTGCCATTGTTCACGTTTGCCGAGGCACACGCACTAAATCGCCACAACATAGTCATTTTGACAAGCGCGTTTTAGTGACGCCAAAAGGGACGGTAACGAAGGTTTCATCACCCACACCTCTGTGGGCCTTTTAGCCCTGGTGCTGAGTGGGGCACACAAGGGAAGTTACTTCTGGGCATTTGGAAAACAAAATC
This sequence comes from Lota lota, assembly GCA_026745465.1. Classification (NCBI taxonomy): domain Eukaryota; kingdom Metazoa; phylum Chordata; class Actinopteri; order Gadiformes; family Lotidae; genus Lota; species Lota lota. The sequence goes on from JACYXH010000834.1 coordinate 726,910, forward strand.
AGCTCAAATCCTAGTCCAGTATATAAATGCGTGTTCATCTTTGAGAGCAGGGACTGCCCCTGGATGTTGCCATGGCTTGCACACATAGAGTACCCCAGCATGCAGCTCCCGCTCTCTCCAGCCTCTCTGGTGCACGAGTCCCTGAGAGTAGCTTCATTAACATTAGGGGCCAGTAGCGGTATGTTGGGCATGGACATCCACCTGCTGCTGCTGCCGGCACAGTTAATTGGCTGGCAGGTCGCCAAGGCAACGTGTGTGTGTGTGTGTGTGTGTGTGTGTGTGTGTGTGTGTGTGTGTGTGTGTGTGTGTGTGTGTGTGTGTGTGTGTGTGTGTGTGTGTGTGTGTGTGTGTGTGTGTGTGTGTGGTGTGGTGTGGTGTGGTGTGGTGTGGTGTGTGCCAGCCAAAAAAACCAGGAAGTGTAAGGACATCAATTCTTCTGGTGTCCTGGAGCAGGGATGAAAAGGAGTCTTTAGGCCAGAAAGCAACTACGGCATGTGGTGTACACAACACATAGACATACACAAGCACACTTATACGCGCACATAATGCATGCGCGCACGCACGCACAGACGTAATCAGGGGTGCAGAACTCGTAAAGGGGGGACCACAAACATGGCATTTTCTGGAGGGGACATCAATATCACCAACGTGTATCAAATGATCTGCTGTAACAGACAGACGGCCATTTATAGTAGTTTATAATATATATTAATGAACCACTTTTAGGCCATCACTATACATATTTACCTATTTTACAGAGCCACACATTCATTTTCTGAAAATAGGCATGGATGTTTAACGTGCCAATCACATGCAACGGTTCAGACCACTGAGCAGGATGCATGGGGGGGGGGGGGGGGGGGGGGGGGGGGGGACAAAAACAAAACCTTTAAGAAGTTTATTATGTATTTTCAATTACATAATTTATTTAGGGGGGGGGGATCTGTGCACATAAGGCATGCACCCATATACATATACAGGTAGGAAATCTAGGCAGGCACGCACACACACACACAGGTGCAAATGCAAGCTCACAGCATGCATCATACATCTCAACCGAAATACAAAATATACGCACGCACAAGCTCACAGCATGCATCATACATCTCAACAGAAACACCAAATATAAACTAACACACACACACACCTTCTTTCCTACTGTTCCCTCCTCCCTCTTTTACACAAATGCAAAAACACAACGTGTGGGCATGGGTGTCTGACACACACACACACACACACACACACACACACACACACACACACACACACACAATTTTATGAGTGTATAGAATAACCTTGGCACCAGCATGGCGCCTGCTTCGCCAGTCTGTTAGATAGATGGCCTTCCATGCAGGCTGGCATGCCTTTTCATTATGTTAACAACTAATCCATAGGAATGGGCCTTGAATTCTGGACTTGTTTCCCTTTCTCCCTCCCTCTCATTTGCCTCTGGCATCAAAGCATACTGTATTACGCCGTGACTGCTCTTTTACTGACTGTCTATCTATCTGTGTTTGTTTATTGTTATTTTTTACGATTTTTTTTCCCTCTTCCCATCTGTTTCCTCTGCTTCTTGTTTTGCCTCCATCTCCCTCCTCTCCGTTCTTGCCTCCTCTCCTCTCCCCCCTGCCGTCTTCACTCTCCTGTCTCTCCTCTCTCTCTCGCTCTCCTCTCTCCCTGCCGCCTTCACTCTCCTGTCTCTCCTCTCTCTCTCGCTCTCCTCTCTCTCCCTGCCGCCTTCACTCTCCTGTCTCTCCTCTTTCTCTCGCTCTCTCCTCTCTCCCTGCCGCCGTCACTCTCCTGTCTCTCCTCTCTTTCTCTCGCTCTCTCCTCTCTCCCTGCCGCCTTCACTCTCCTGTCTTTCCTCTCTCCCTGCCGCCTTCACTCTCCTGTCTCTCTCTCCCCCTGCCGCCTTCACTCTCCTGTCTCACCTCTCTCCCTGCCGCCTTCACTCTCCTGTCTCTCCTCTCTCCCTGCCGCCTTCACTCTCCTCTCTCTCCCTCCCTGCCGCCTTCTCTCTCCCCCCTCCCTCCCTGCCGCCTTCACTCTCCTCTCCCCCCTCCCTCCCTGCCGCCTTCACTCTCCTCTCTCTCCCTCCTCCCCCTGCTGGCTTAACTCTCCTCTCTCTCCCTCCTCCCCCTGCCGCCTTCACTCTCCTGTCTCTCTCTCTCCCTGCCGCCTTCACTCTCCTGTCTCTCTCCCTCCCTGCCGCCTTCACTCTCCTCTCTCCTCCCTCCCTGCCGCCTTCACTCTCCTCTCTCTCCCTCCTCCCCCTGCTGGCTTAATTAGGATGTGGCCGAGCAGGCGGTCGGTTGAGTAGCCTCTGTATCAGATGATAAATTGCTGTGTGTGTGTGTGTGTGTGTGTGTGTGTGTGTGTGTGTGTGTGTGTGTGTGTGTGTGTGTGTGTGTGTGTGTGTGTGTGTGTGTGTGTGTGTGTGTGTGTGTGTGTGTGTGTGTGTGTGTGTGTGTGTGTGTGTGTACAGCTGCCCAGGGCCCGTGTGGCCGGGGAACACAAGGTTACCGCCTGCTTTCTCCTCTTTTCACTCTCTCTCCCTTCTCATCAGCAACTTTCCCTCTCTGCTCCTCTCCCTTGTCTCGTCTCTTTGTTTGCCCTGTCTATTCTCATTGGTCTACAACACCCAACCGCCCCCACCCTTTCTCCAACCCCCCCCCCCCGCTAGCTTCCCATCTGACCCTAGGGTGTGTGTGTTGTATGCACATATGTGTGGTGTTAATTAAGACTAAAGTCCGGCGGCGGCAGAACAGATCTGAACCAGCTGCACACCACTGGACTGATCATTAGTCGTGTGTTTGTGTCCGCATCGCCGGTCTGAGCGCGCCCAGCTTTGGAGTGGGAGAAAAGGCGGTTTTATTTTGGTTTGTTTTGCATTGTAAATCCTCTGCACGGCAATATGCGTCCTCATCTTTCAGCTGGATTTGTGTCTTAATCCTCTTCACGTCAATGCAAATAGATGTGAAGTTGGCCGTTTGATAGTTAACGATGGTGTTTCAGAGGTAGAGGGGATGGCTTTTAACACAGAGACCCGAGGTTTCGAAATTGAAACCTGCACCCTTCGTTTTCTCTGCAGCCATCGCTTTTGTCCAGGATTATTAAGAGACTGTTATCGCTTCAGCGCTTGGACCTAAATGCAGACACTCAGACGGCACTCGAGGTTTTCCAAAAAGAACAGACTTTACACTTGGCAAAAAGGACGGTACAAAGCAGAAAAAAATGGCAGTCAAAAGGCAGACCACATGGCTAGGCTGACTAACTGAATAAAGCAAACCCTAACTAACAAACAGACATGTTTACTCACAAAACTTTATCGCCTGTTCAGTAAGCTGTAGAGGAATTAGACGGGGTTGACATGCTGGTGAGGTAAAAGAAAGCGAATGGGAACTAGCGCAAGGCAGACACTGCAGACTTGGGAAACACCTGGGGGTAATAAGGGAGAACAGCTCACCTGGTAAGGGGGGAGGAGTGGGAGCTGCTGGGGGCGGGGCTGGAGCTAGCTAGCTGTGACAGTAATGATTAGTGTTTAAAGAATGAAAGACAGCCACACCGATCAATCAACCTTGGGATTTGTGGTCTGTGGCGCAAAAGGGGAGATCTAATTTTGAATCAAAGTATGAAATGTGTTTTGGATTTCTTCCAGGGCTTTTAGATTGTTAGGGTTGTGAATGTGGGAGGAGATTTATTTTCAAGGTTTCCAGATGTAACTAGATCTAAATAGATCTACAGTTAGGCCATTCATTTGAGAAGAGGCTATATTATTATATAGAATCAGGGTTTTCCTGTATGTGAATATAAAGTGGACTGACAGGATGAATTGTGAGGCCGACTTATGCGTTTTGGATTGGTGTGTGTTTCAGTACAAAGTCAAACCTATATATATATATATATATATTCAGTTTGACACCATCCTGACCACACAGCACAAAGTCTGCTCATTTCACTGTTCAACACATGTTCTACTGTTATTGCTCCGAAAAAAAAGAACTTTTATTTAGCAAAGGGGAGCATCCCTGAGTGACTGAGACAGCCTTAACAATAAGTTGTTACACAGTGAATGTGCTGTTTCATATTTTATTTAAAATTCAATTTTATTTACTTTGTTTGTCGTGCAAAGTGTCCCTCACAACAATTATACGAGGGTAATTATACCCTTCATTTAATTTGTGACACGCACGCATGCACACACGCACGCACGCACGCACACACACAGTGCCGTGGTTTCCTCCTACACTTTATTCCTCATTTAATTCACTTTCTGTATCTCTTTTTTTCCCTCTGTCCTCCATCACCCCCATCCCTCCCTCCCTCCCTCCCTCCCTCCCTCCCTCCCTCCCTCCCTCCCTCCCTCCCTCCCTCCCTCCCTCCCTCCCTGCGTTCCTCCCCCTCTGCCTGCGCAGGGCTGTCTGTCAGCAGGGGGCTGGGGTGGGGGGGGGGGGGGGGCAGTCCAGCCTGATGGATGGTCGTCACGTTGGTGGAGCAGCCGTCCTTAATAGACACGACAGGATGGAAACGCAGGGGAGGTAAATGTTAAAGGCCTCATAAAACTTCCCCACACCCCTCCTCCCCCGCCCTCGTCCTTCTGCCCCTGAGCCTCGCACACGTCCCTCTTCTTCAACCTCCCCACTTCACTCCCTTATTCGCACGCACACACAGCTCTGCTCTGTGTGACCCCCTGCTGTTGCCACTGCTGTCTGGTGTGCACGTATGCAGGTCAGTTTAGTGTGTGTGTGTGTGTGTGTGTGTGTGTGTGTGTGTGTGTGTGAGTGACTAGGCAATGACTAGGCAACATGAGGGTTTGAATGTTTGTTATATAACTAGTTATATCTAGAATTCCGCAATCATTTCATGTTCTGTATTCTGTCTTTCAGAAGTGGCAGCTGTGGTTAAACAGTAGCTACTGGAATTATCAATTTGATTGTTTACCGCTCTCATTAATTACCATTTTACCGTGTTTATTAAAAATGGAATAGCATGAAATTACATTCTAATTAGATTAGGGTGGGTTATAATTGATTGAACAGATAGTCAGATTGCCCCTACTGTAATTACAGCGATAGTGGGCGAATATCTACTGAGGTTAGTTTTACGGTAAACTACTTCTAACACAGTTAGTTTTACAGCTAAATTGGGAATTAGTTCTTTATTTATTTATTGCCTTGGCCTTTAAGTAAAAGTACGTAAAATGTATTTTGTATCTCTAAATATGTGTGCTTTAGGTATTGTTGTAATGGTCATGTAAACTGTAATGGTTAGCACACTGTGGTGTATCATGTAAAATGTGCTTTTGATAGTACAGAGCTGTAGATAAAGTTTCCCATCATGTTTTATTTGATTTTTTTAGATTTTTCTGCAGTGTCATCATATATGTATTTACAAAATATATAAATTTATATTTTTATACCCCCCTCCCTCCATTTGCCCCTCTGCGCGCATCTCAACACTTTCGTTGACAAGTGATGAATGGAGTCGTGGCAGAAAACATCGCCACCCAATTACACTTGTCCACATGCTCAGTCGCCAGAGCCGTTAACAAGAGCCGCGTGTCACTTCCTGTGTACTCACCGACCGCGCTGTCCCCTTTTCGTCGTGACCCCAGAAGCACGTAGACTCCCCGCGTGCCATTCAGATCTGGAGAGGATTAAGGAGCCTCACTCCGGAGGTGTGTAGGGGGGGGGGCGGGGGGGGGGGGGGGGGGGGACGGACGGACGGGACAGGGAGGGACAAAGGGTGCATTGGACGACGCAGCCATCAATCAGCCTGTGCTCTGGGTTGTGTATTCGGTAGCAGCAGCACTGAGGTTATCCCTTAAAGCTCTGGCTCAAGGGTACCAGAATAACTCAATCTGCCGAAGAGGCCAAGTGAGGTGAAGGGCAGTGCAGGGGGCCGCGAGAGGGGGTTTCATCTGAGACGCTGACCTCGCTCATAACTCCAATGGCCTGACTTGTCTGATGCAGAAAGAGATCCCTCAGCGAGAAAAGATTTGGCCTGCCACAGGAGTGTGTGTGTGTGTGTGTGTGTGTGTGTGTGTGTGTGTGTGTGTGTGTGTGTGTGTGTGTGTGTGTGTGTGTGTGTGTGTGTGTGTGTGTGTGTGTGTGTGTGTGTGTGTGTGTGTGTGTGTGTGTGCGCTTTTGAGCACATAAATGTGTGTCTGTGCCTTTACATGTATCTGCTCTTCAGTGTGTGTTTGTGTCTGTACATGTGTGTGCGTGCCCCTACATGTATGTGTTCATCAGTGTGTTTCTGTGTGTGCACGTGTGGTTTTGAGAAGGGCAGAGAAAACAATTGAGATCTCGAACAGCGTCTCTCAATAGAAAAGCTTGCAGTGGAAAATGAGTCAGTGTGTTCAACAGAAACTTAAGACAATGGTCTGTAAGAATATGCAGCCTCTGCAGATTCAGCCATTAATCTTCATAATAACGTAGCCATGCAAAAATTAATTAGTGCACCCCGGCCCATGCAACCTCAATTATACAATAATTTAAGAGCCAAAACGCAAGTAGCTTTACTGGCTGTACAGTAGAGTGGCCGACCAGCATAAGAAGGTGAATGAGACGGATGGGTCGATGCATTCCTGTAATTCTCATTAGGAAAGCCGGTGTAGGTTAAGCCTCACGGCGGCTAAGTCCCAGGGTTCAAACGTAAGGAAGGCCCTTCTGTGTTGCGTGCTCTGCCCGTGATCGTGCCAAATAGGGCTCCAAGGTTCCCCTCCCTCCCACGAGAGCTCTTCAGAGACATTCGTGAGTGAGATGAAGCACTCTCAGATCTTTTGTCGCATGTTTATGCTACAGCTAGTATATTTTTCCTGTTTTTGCACCAATCCTCACTCGTGTAATCAAACAATTCATCAATGACGGGCTGGTTGGCGTCGGCTTGGCGTTCGCAGGCGGAGGGAGGCGAGGACAGCCCACGGTGTTCTACAGGTAACGAGCGGGAAAGTATTTGCTGACTAGAGATATCTATCATTAAAATGGAGTCACGTGTCAGCACATTGCAGCTTACGCTGACGGAAGAGATGAGACAATGAGACAGACCCAGCCATTCTTCATCAGCCATTCTTTTGCCGTAATTAAACGGCGTTCGACAGCCGCACGGAGACCCTTTCAGCGGCGCATTGTGAAGGACTCGTCTCCCCTGGGCGGTGGCGCTGCCTTGGTTCAGCCGTGGCGGTTGGTTTAGCGTTTTGAATGCGGGTGTGGGAAGTTAAGGATCTCTACATGAACCAATTTTGGCGAGTTCGCCGTGCGTGCCATTGTATGTTCCTCCAGTCAGCGTTTCTGATTCTGAACTCTTCCTAAGCGTCGAAAGCGTTTTTGGTTACACATAGCGTGTTTGAGGTGTGTTCAATACTTGCTCAGATGTTTTTCGGTCTTTTTGGATTGTTTTGTGGGTTGAGCATATGCTGCATGATCTTTTTGTATTTAATGTATGCATAGCCTTCAAGCAACTTTATATACCTGCGTTACCTCACAGCCAAGTTCAGTCAAAGCCTAATGGTCAAAGAGCAGTTTATATATTATTTTCAATATCAGAGTTAACCATTTCCAAACATAATATTTTGCAAAAAGTCTATATCTTGGTAGGTACTGTTTTGATTTATCCAGCAGGTATAGTATTTCTCTGCCTGTATTGTGCATTTCGGTCTAGTTTCAAGTGCATCCTTTTTGAAATGCAATCTTGCCTCAGCGTGTCTGAATTTTGTGTTCTCGTCCTGAGCTCTAATAGTAAGAACAGTCCGAAGGTGGACTCAGCCAAGACTGACCACCTGATCGCTAAAGTTCACCTCCCCCACAACACTCTCTTGGTTTTACTTGTGATCCAGTCTCCTGGTGCTCCATTTCCTCCCAGATGTGCGAGTGGAAAGTAAGGGGCCAGAGAGAGGGAGGGAGAGCCATTTCCGTTACATCTTTAGATAAATTGCTTTTACAAATCCTTGATAAAGAAACTCCATATTTCTTCTCCTCCTCGTCGTTGTTGTTTTTCTCTTCATATTATACTCGCTGCGGGGACTGTGGACCGATGTACACGGCTCACAAGAAGTTAGAGTTGAGCATAATATGCAGCCCATGATACTCAGCAGTGTCAGCACGCTCTCCTAGCCCATCAGGGAGGGAGGACTCTGGCTTGGGCCCCAGTATGTTCTGGCCTCTTAACCTCCAGCACCTCCGACCTTCACCACCACCACCACAGAGGTTCCCACCACCGAGTATCTGAAGGAGGCAGGCGGCCCGGCTTCTCTTCGACCGCAGGTGGAATTCTCCGGAGCGTACCCGGACGGCTACCATTGAGTTGCACTCGCTAGCAGCTAGAGAGCGAGTTCAAACTGGAGTCCCTGGTTGTACCTTTCACCCCATTCGGGTGAAGGAAATCGACGATGTGGGACAGTGGCTGCGGGCATCTCCGGGCAGCATCAGAACCAGTCACTTCCTCTGTCTGGACCTAGTTAATCTGATGGTGCTGATGGGAAGTGTATGGAGGATGCTCGGGCATGTTGTAACAGCGCTTATTTTTGGTAGGAGGAAGTCCCACCAATGGGATATTCCCCGGTAGTGTTAATAGTCAAGAGTTAACACCCATGACATATTGAACAAAACCGAATGTTGAATGGCTTACGGGTTCCATTTTACGATGCCTAGAACCTTTTGGAATGTTTGTCTTCAAGGTTCTGCTCAGGATCGAAATGGGGCCAGTCCTCTTTTGTCCAGAAGGTTATCAGTCCCTCACCATCTAATGGTTTCAATCTATTCAGCTGTGTCTGGTGGTCTGCTTTCAAAGTGATCAAGTGCCAGCATTTCGTCCTGAATTCTTAGATCCAATTAAGGGCCATTTCAAAGATTTGACATACTCATTTACTTTATGCAGTTATTAATTTCATTCTGAAAATGTAAATGCAATCCACTTGCAGCACCAATTTATTAATGAAAAAAAAAAGGATGTCATTATTTCATAATGGAGAGATGAATGATATTCCTTTTTTTTTTGTTGATGACCTCATTGCTAACAGAATAATAATCAATAATTACACCCCCGGCCTCTTAAGGATGAACAATACGCGCACACGGCACTCTAGCCATTTGAATTTCAATAATAAAGCAGTTAATCACAGGTTTTAATTGACTTTACAACACGCTCAATATGCCACACTGTTCATCTTGTATCTTAAATAGTCAGGGTGTGACCTTTTAAAGGATCCATTGTCATTGAGATGTCAAATTAAACTCTGGACCTGAGATGAGGATTCTTTAGCATTCTCTCTTTTTATGTGTTGTAAAACGGGACGGCTCAACTCCAATTACGTTTCCGATCCCAGCCAAGACGAAGGCCGCAATGAATGTGCTTCTTGGCAAGGGTGTTTGTGTTGATGTCTTGGAGGGGAAAGTACAGGGCCAAAAGAATGGATGTTCCTAAGCAGACGGGAATTCTAGACTTTTGCTTTTTGTTCGTCCCTGAAAGGGTTTCAAGTTTTTTTTCGATCTATACAGGCCTGTTGTCACACTCGTAGAGAAAGGTCTCTATGGTCTTCTTGATGTTGTTGGATCCATTTTTATACTATTTCTGCACATTTTAACCTCCCATGCAATTTACACCATTTTCTATATTTTCAGGCCGAACAACAGATGGCACTTATCAAGTCTCGATGATGACTGATGAAGGTTAATGCTACGTTGTTAATCTTCATTGGTGATAGTTTTGAATTGCGTTAAATTGGCAGTAATAACGCAGTAAAACGCCGGTAATAAAACGTGCTGTATCATCCATGCAGAAGGGCTGAACTTGGCAGCGTATTGTGAGACGTCGGTGGTAATGGATTTGTGATCCAGGGAATATCAGCGCTGGAGCGATCCGTCAGCCTGGACTTCTTGAAGGACAGTACCCCAATCAGAGTCCCTTCCTATCAGCCCCAGGGGGGCGCTCCTCTCTGTCTGCCCTGGCCCAGAGTTGCCCCTCCAGAGACCATGTCACACCTTGTTTGTATGAAGGTTACCAAGGAAGCGAGGGAGGGGGGGGGGGGGGGGGGGGTTGAGTAATGGATGGCTTTTAGAAGCCAGACCTGCAGGAGACATTGATGGAAGGGTAGGGAGCTAACCTTTAGCATCTTATGTTTAATGTCTTGACTGTTCTCCCTTCTCTCACTCTTCCATCTTTCTTTCTTTCATTAGTTTTCTGTTATTTTCTTTCTATGTTCTATCTTTCTTTCTTCCCATTTCCGCATTTTGTACTTCCTATTTCATTGTAAACTAGTTTCTTTGCTTCCCTCCTCTCATTCCTTTCCTTCTCCCTCCCTATCGTTGCCTCTCTTCTCCCTCCCTATCGTTGCCTCTCTCTTCTCCCTCCCTATCGTTGCCTCTCTTCTCCCTCCCTAGCGTTGCCTCTCTCTTCTCCCTCCCTAGCGTTGCCTGTCTCTCTTCTCACTCCCTTGAGCACCTGATGGGGTCCTGAGCCAAGCCTCACACGTTGGTGTAAACACTTCGCAGTTTCACGAAAACTAGTAGAAACTGTAACATTTCATCCATCTCTCTCAGCCGCGCACACACGTGTATATACTTGCACACACACACGTGTATATACTTCCGCGCACGCTCGCGTGCACGCGCGCCTTTTCTCAGGGAGTGAATAATTACGTTGCCAAAGGGCAAAACTTTGATCCCTGGATGGTATTTAAAGCCTTGTCACTGAATTTAAATCACCCCTCTACTTTCACATGCTCCATCTCTTACTTTAGTTAAGTGGAAATGTCCTTTTCTTCCTGTTAACACTTAGTTCACAGCCTCAACACCTTCGTCGCGGCCTTCGTCATTGTGCTGCATGAACTGTGAGCGCTGTCCTTGCCACTTGTGTGGTTGTGTGTGTGTGTGTTTGTGGGTGTGTGTGTGTGTGTGTGTGTGTGCGTGTGAGTGTGTAGGCGAGAGCGAGATGCTCATCGCTGAGATGTAAAGACGGAGCCGGCTCAAGCGGCCTCTATCGAGGATCTTTTTCGCGGCCGAATTACGAAAGTTCGCTCTGCGATTATGTCGTCACGGAGCCGGATTCCGTTAAAAACCCTGATTCGCAGCGTACCGGTAACATCCCCGGATCCTGACGGGGAATTGCAAAAGAAAACCTAGATCTTAATTCACATAAAGTGTATATTTGAGTGCGAGGTGCATGTAGAGGAAGCAAGTGTTGCGTCACGGAGGTGTCTGTGAAGTTATGCCTTTCTAATTAGTTCCTGCCTCGTCCTCACAGCCGCCTAGCCCGAGGCCAGCATGCGCCTTTCTTTCCAACAATCTTCTCTCTCTCCTTTACCGCCTCCCTCTCCCCCCCCCCCCCCCCCCCACACCCTCTCTCCCAAACTCCGTCTCTTCCCTACGGGATTTTCACCTCCTTATAATATGGTAATATGGAAAATGTAATTATCACAATAATCATATGGAAATCACACACGCGCGCGCTCTTGACACGCGCGCACTCTTAACATGCGCGCACTCTTGACACACACACACACACACACACACACACACACACATACACCTGTTTTCCTGTCAACGGGTGTTTAGACTCTGATGAAAACTACAACCTTTCCAACCCCCAATATACGTCAAACCTTTACCTCGTGATTAATCAATATGACTGTTGAGACGGCTCAACATGAAGATGTCTTCCCTCACCAGCCCCCACACCTCCGTATCTGCCCCAGTTAGACATGGTGTTGACAAGAGGACACACTTCCATCATGGACTCCATGAATATGTAGGCATGGTCTTGTATCCTGCTCCCCTGCACTCCCCCCCCACCCACCCCACCCACCCACCCACTCACTCACCCCATCTCCCCTGTCCGCTCCACTCTGATCTCTGTGATTGGCAGGCTGGGGCTACAGAAACCATTAAGATGCTGGAACATGAAACCACTTAAAATACCCTCCTCTACACGGGCTTGCGTGCGAGCGAGTGAGTGAGACAGTGCATATGTGTGTATTCGTGCACTGGTGTGTTCTTTTCGTACGTTATAGTCTGTGGCACTGTGCATGCATCTATGTCCATGCAACTGGAGGTCTTTGTGTGTGTATGTGTCTGTTATTTTTTTTGTGTGTGAGAGAGCCCATGTTTACATACATTATAACCAGTGTGTGCATCTATCTCTATCTTTGCATCGGGGGGGGGGGGGGGGGGGGGGGTCTAAATGTCTGCGTGCGTGCATGTTTCTGTGCGTGTGCGCAAGGGAGCGTGCCCGTGTGTATTGCTGTGCACGTACTCATTTACACCTTCATGTGGAGAGAACATTCAGGCCAATTTGAATTCCAGCCGCGTCCAGATAGCTAATGCGTGGACTGTGGAACAAGGGAACAAGTTTCCTCGTCGCGGCGTTGTCGTCTGCTTCCACCGACAGAGCATGACGGCCCGTCTGCAGAATGTTACACGTTCATGAGCGCAGATGTCCGTCCCCCCCCCCCCAAATATATCATTTCTAAATAAATGATGTCATTGAAAATAGATATTTAATAGAAGGCGACTCCACTTTTGAAATAATTCACGCACAAACAGATACAAGACTTTTTAAAGGTTTTGTTAATGTCCCCCATCCTGCGCAGTGGTCTGAACAGTTGCATATAGCCTACGATTGGCCTGTCCCCTTCAGAAAATACTCTTGGAAGCATTCCATTTGTGTGGTCCCATCCCCCCCCCCCCCCAAGTTGTAACGAGATCCGCACCCTTGTACACGTTACACATGAAAAGTGGGATATCGCTTTAATGTCCCTCCGTTCAGTTGGAGGGAGATTGCGTCTTGAAAGTATTCACTCCCCTCTGACATTTGCAACGGTGGCAAATGAATAGCGATTGTTGATCTACAATCGCTACACTAGAGTCACGCTGGATTCCAGTGGCTTTAAGGACTCTGACTTCCACCAAGTTTTACATTACATTACATTTATCTAGCCGACTCCTTTATCCAAAGAGACTTGGTGACACTTTACAAGAAGGGTACATTAATTAACATTTGTTAATGCAGTAATAAGTAATAAGTAATAGGATTAGGTTTGGAGTTAGGGGAAGGATTAGGGTTACCTAACTCTATTGAATAATGTACACAATAATACTTAAGTTAACATGAACACCATTACCTTAGTTAAACATGAATACCATTAGTTAACATGAACACACGCTAATGCTTATAACTGCATTAACTGCATGTTACTTTATAATTGTATAATTAGGTTAGTTAACGTTAATACAACTATTAATGGTTAATTAATGTTCTCTTATTTTAAAATGACCTACAATAAGTGCATTCAACCATGAAGGTACAACCCATAAAGTGCAAGAATCATGCCGGTACATACAATGTGGAGGATTTCTGCAGTCCTGATGTCAGTGGGGAGCTCGTTCCACCATTTCAGGGCCTGGACAGCAAACGATCTGGATGTGTTGAGCCGCAGCTGGCTTCCACCACGTCCCTCTCCCTTCACACAAACTTGCTTTGTGATTTCCTCACCTAACGGTTCGGACCTCAAGGTTACGTCTCGAAATGTCTATTTATCACTTTCAGCGCCTCACGCCGTCCTCCGCCCCCTCATCGCTACGCATTTGTCTCCATACATTGTCGTTTTACCTCCCGTTACAAACGCTATCGCAGCCTTGCTTTCTCTTGAAGACCCGTGCGCTGAAATAACCTTCTCGTTTCACGCGCTCCTCGTTCTTTAGTGCGACCTCTCATCGTTTAGCAAGCCGTCATCATCATCCTCTCCTGCATCATCAACCTCTGCTTGTAGCTTCTGCTCGTATCCCTTGTGTGCGTTCTGGCTGCCGTGTGTGTGTGCGTGCGTGCGTGTGACGTGTCGTGTGGAGCCAGCCAACACTTTTGATAGCTTCACGGCGACTTCCGCAGCGTTCACCCGTTTCTTTACTCCCAACTTCTTCCAAATTAAATTTATATTCTCACTGTAGTGTTACTCTCTCTCTCTTTCATCATCTCCAGCGAGGTCTGTCCTGAGGCATTCTACCGCCATTCATTTTTTCCCCCCCTAGCAATAACACTTGCGTGTGTGTGTGTGTGTGTGTGGAAACATAGCTGTACTGGCATCCATGTCCTAATTGATCTTGTTTAAAGGGATGGAGCAGTAGACTCGTTAACACTTGTCTGGGATTTAATTAAGAAGGTGAAACGAATGTAATGACAATTACAATCTTAAAATGAAGGGAAGAGAAAATAAAGATGGGAACGAAGAACAGGCTAATTAGCAGGATGATGTTGTGTTCCTGTAGTATCCCCTACTGGAAACACACACACACACACACACACACACACACACCTCTCTTCTTTGTTCTTCATGTAGGTTTCCCCCACCGTCTGCGTGCGTGCGTATCAGGAAGGGCCCGTGGCATAAGGATTTTGTCACATCTTTCCCTTCCCAGCAGCCCCGAAATCACGAGTATGCAAATACGAGGAGAAAAAACTAGATTTCATCGTTGTTGACATGCTGCACCTCCAGAGGAGACTCCAGCACTTAATAAGGACTAGAGCCGAGGATGTTTTTTGGTTTTACAATCAAAGGGATCAGTACTTGTGTGTACTTTATTGATTTTTATAGTGTCGAAAAACCACAATAAAATGCCATCATATCATCCGTACACTATATCATCCACATGACACGAAAGAATAAGATCAAATAAAAACAAAACAAAACAATGTGCAACGGAAACAAAAAAGAGGTAAGACACACTCCACTGCATGACCCACATTTAAATATCACGTCCAAGGACTGGTAGCGTTTCTATATGTGTGTATATATAATATTTCTGATTCGTATTCAGTCTTTGCTCAGCAGACCAGTGTTATCTTCAAGTGTCTAAGATGGCAGAGCATCGACGTGTCTGGTGGCACCCTGGGGCCGGTCCACAGTAAGGCTGTCGTCATAACAACGCCACCCCACCCCACCCCTCCCCACCCCCTACCCCCCACCCCTCCCCTTTAATTCCACGGAAACTGGACCTTTCATGAAATAAGTCCGGCCGGAGGGTTGTATCGGAGTCCGTAGGAGTATTGCTGGCGGAAGTGACTGTGAGGAGGAAGGGGTTAAGAGTTCAGGGTTAGGGGTCAGAGGTCAGCGTCGTGTCCCAGCGGCCTCACACAACCAAGCAGCGTGTCCTTGTCTCTCTCGCTATCGCTCTGGTACGTCCCGGTTTCGACTCCACCACCATCCATATTAGTGCCCACACTCTGGTCTCACACACCGCTTTGATGAGGATGTGGAGGACTGTTTAGGAATCTGGGTTGTGTGTGTGTGTGTGTATGTGTGTGTGTGTGTGTGTGTGTGTGTGTTTCTAATGGTGTACTGTCGTCGCAGTACTTTAAAGGAGATCTGGGCTTCTTGGGATTTTGTGGCATGTGTATAAGACTCTTTGAACGGAGAGAAAGTGTGTGTGTGTGTGTGTGTGTGTGTGTGTGTGTGTGTGTGTGTGTCTGTCTACGTGCGGACACAGGCGCACGTGTGTTTTCTATACAATGTGCACGCTTTTCGTGTGTGTGTCCACGTGCAAACGTAGGCGTTTGTGTGTGTGTGTCTCTAGACTGCACACTTTCCCATGTTTGTGTGTCATCGAAACCCTTGTCCAGTGAGCACACACAGTGTGATGAATGAGACGAAGATACAGAGAGATGTGGATGAGATGTAAGGCGGGAGACACCAAGAGGGAGAGAGAGAGAGAGCTTGGTTAAAGTAGGAGAGATTAGCTCTGGCTCAGCCCAGCTCTCTGCTGGGGATGGGTAAGAGAGAGACTGGAGGGACTACCCCAGCGTAGGGTTCGCCAGTGGGGCAGTGGAGGTAACCCAAACCGGGTGGGGCATGGAGACTCCAGAACACACAAAGGGGAGGAGAAGTCTTGGTTAAAAAGGGACCAGCTATGGTGTTATAGTGTTGGTACTGGGCCATGTGTCGATCGTAAATGGATCGTTATTAGTTATCACTGTGGAGTTTAATTTAATTGGACGCTAATTGGACGTCTGCAGCTATTCGTAGTCCAGATATCCGTGCCCAGATCTTTTCGAAAATCCCAAATGTATTGGTTTTCTTTAATAGACAATGAAATACTTTGAAACATGTTGTTTCATGCTATGGCATTTTTTTGTTTCGTTCGAGAGGAATAAGAAACTATGATATATTAAAAACCAAGTTTAATATAGGAAGATGGCGGTACCTCAGGCCATAGTTCTCAGCTTCAGAAGTCAGTGATGACAACGCCTTGGAGATAATGTGAAGAAGATGGGAATTAAAAAACGAAAAGCCCTGAACACCTTTAGCTCTCCGTGGTACCTGGTTACACAGCCCTCGGAAAGCTGGGCTAGGATAGAGAAATGAGGAAATAATGAGTTTTACCACAGTGCTGTGTTCATGTGCACACACACACACACACACACACACACACACACACACACACACACACACACACACACACACACACACACACACACACACACACACACACACACACACACACACCCTCCTGCTGGGAGGGGACCTTCAAACAATCTGCTTAGCTCTCCTTATTGGTGTGTGTGTGAGGCATCGGTATGCATTCAAATGGACATTGAATCAACAACTTATCGATATCTTAGGACATCATGATGTGTAAAATGGGCCTTTAGTTATAATCACACTGATTGAGGATATTTAGGGACAGACCCAAAACTAAAGGGATGACTTCAATCATATTTAGTACTTTACTCAACAGTCCTGTATTCTCTTTTTCTTTGGGCAAATACTTTAATTGCTACCCATCATAGATGCTGGGTCTTTCAACTAATAGAATATGAAAAATAGTTTAAAATGGCGACTACCCTACTCACACGCGATAATAATGCAACACATCAGCCCATTGCGGCCAACATGTGTCACATTGGTAATTGTGGTAGATGGTGTGAAAATGGCCCGTGTATCTTAGCGACTGACTTTTAGTGTTATTTCAGAAAAATATATCACATTTTCACCGTGTTTCAATGCGAAATCGATGGGAAACATAAGCGATAATCAGTATCGACCGATGATACTGGTATGACCGAGCAATGGAACAGTGGTGTACCGCTGCAACGCTTCGTACTCCTGCATCCCTTCGTCAGCCTCCCTGAGCCTTTTTTCTTTTTTTCCCAACAGCTCAGCTTTTATTTTCTCTCTCAGTTATAGCGGCAGCGGGCTCGAGATGTTGTCAGTACAAACATGTGACTCGGGTTCCTTCTGTCCGTGTTGTTTGTACACAGTAATCGATACCGCCGTTGATACTGGCACGCCGGCGCCTCAGAGATGTTTGATGGAGACGGTGTGTGTGTGTGTGCGTGCGTGCGTGCCGCGCACACACCGTGGAAAAAAACAACCACTGTTTTTTAACGGACGAGAGGGAAGGCGAGCGAGAGATGGGGCTTAAGCGCCTTGTACGCAACATGAAATATTTGTCGGAGTAAAGCAATCACATTTCAGAGGGGACTCGAGTTGTATCGCGCCTTCTCTCTAATAACTGTGGGTGGATGTTTTGATGTTTTTTTTTTTTAAGCCATAGCCCTCCTTGTAGCTAAGCTATCCTTCCAGAGTGGGATCTTTAATTAGGCTAGGCGTTGTCATATAGCGAGGAGCTAACCTTCATTAATAGCGTAAAAAAAAAAAAAAGCTTTGATGTGCAGATTTACCATCGCACTCCCTGTTTTGTACGACACGCACAGCTCTCTGTACTCTCGGCTTAAAGCTAAAGGAAAGCCATGTTTTGCCCGTGGCTAATACGTGCGCAGCTTCCAGCGCCAAGTCTGGGCATAATTCATGACACACCACATTAACACCAACCCCGGCGCGCCCCCATCCTCGCACTGCTTTTGTGGCTGACCGCCAGCTGCAGACTGTGAAGTCACTCTGTTCCCTTCTGTGTTGCAGTGTGCCTTGTACGCCGCGCAGTGACACACACACACAGAAGAAATGTCACGAGTCGCCTCATTCATCGGCGACTTCGCGTCCCCCCCATCTTCCCCCCCCGCCCCCCCCCCCCCCCCCCCCCCGTTAGCAGCAACATGAGAAGCCAGAGTCATTACTATCAGTCTGCTTTTAATGACTGCAGTTAACTCCCGTATTAGCTGTGGTCCAGCGACGCGCGACACGAAACGCAACCACAACACAACGTCGCGTCCCGGCGGCCGCGGCTAACTTCAGGGCAGGTGGCGGCTTTTGAGGAATGCGTTGCGTGCCCTCTCGCTGAAAGCCTAATTAGTTTTAAAGGAGATGGAATGATATGTAATTACGGTGGTAATAATACCATTTATTTAAGATAACGCGTGGTCTTCGCTGAACACAGCATCCGTCAGGAGCGCGAGCGAGAGCAATCTCCCCCGTGTGCAGTGGAAGTTATCAAGGCATGAAATCAGGGAATCTTAGGGCAACAAAGTGATATTTTTCATACAGCGGGGGGACAAAGGAAGAGGCTGCTCAAGTCTGCAGCTGCCTCCTACTTTAATTAAAAGAGTTCACTGAATCCCCCCCTCCTCTTCACTCACCTCCCCTCGCTCCCTTTTTCAATATCTCTTGTTTTTTCTCTCTCTCGCTCAGGACAAACCATATGTCTCTCGGCCTACGCAGGGATCAAACCGTTCCTCGCCTAACTCGCCGCAATGTTTAGTCAAGCAATTGCTTTATATTGCAAACTATTTTCCTCTCTGCACGCCTCTCTTTCCCTCTACCCTCCAGGGAAAGGTGTTTGAAATCGAGGATATATTGAGATTAGACCCAGTGTATACGTTTTTTTTACAGTTTCTACTTGATCCATCTCAGAGAGCCGGGCTATAGTAATGCCCCAGTGTTTTACGAAGCATGCTCTGGGAGATTCCAAAACGACTCCATATAAGCTACGTTCAGTTCTCGGTGGGACTAATGGCACCTTGACAAATGAAACATTTCCATACTAATATATAGTCGTTGATTTATCTGGTACGTCATCGTTTGGTGAAGTCATTTCGTGGCCCTAACACCTTGACAAATGAAACATTTCCATCCCTAATATATAGTCGTTGATTTATCTGGTACGTCATCGTTTGGTGAAGTCCTAACACGGATGCTTTGGCAGCAGCGACGGTGTATGGTTAATGTTTGGCGTGGGTGATACTACGGACAGGTGGACAGGTGGACAGGTGGACAGGTGGACAGGTGGACAGGTGGACAGGTGAACCAGAAGGTTGGGTTCTGTTCTGCGATTTTGTTTGTGTGCAAAATATACTGCGGTAATAACAATGTGCCCGTGTAGTGGAGGGAATGAAACTAGTGGTCGGAGCGTTCCAGATACCTTGTGGTCTGCGTACTCGGTTTGCGGTAAGGCGCTTTAAGAAGGATACATTAATTAACGGTTAATAAATGCATGACTCGGCATGAAATAATGTATGGATTAATGCATGAAATTCTATGAACTCCTGAAGTTCCACATGAAGAGATAATAATAAGTTACTTGATTCCAAATTACTATCCTTTTTCCAAGTTACTCCTAATCAACATGTTGACTTAATATGTTACACTTTATCATACAATTAAAAATAAATATATATAATGTATCTGTGGGATTAACATGTTGATCCCACACATTGAAGCATTCATTCCACAATACTTTTCATCGCAATTACATATTCATCAGTATTCTGTTGAATGCAAAGTTTTAAGTCAACACATTAATTATTTTCTATATATGGAGCCTCAAGAGTTATGCTTTAACTCATACATTAATGTATGTGGAGCCATGTTCATTTGTTAATTCGTGATTTACTGGTTTGACTAGTACGCGAAGAAACCCCCTTTACAATGCGTTACCATATCTTCTTTTGTTTTTGCATATATATATATTTGTACTTAAGTAAGAATGGTGGGGCTACGGAGGGAGGGCCTGTAAGGTGTGGTCCAGCCTTACAGGGCTACTCCTGCACTAGACATAATGCTTCTTCCTCCTCCATGTCTGGACCAATCACTCCTCTTAACCCCCCCAGCTGTCTCCTCCTCCTGCTCGTCCTCCTCTCTGGGTCTCCGACCTCTAGCCGGAGGGCAGGTAGGGCATCTCGTTGTGGTAGTTGTAGTCCGGGCACACCTTCTGCACCAGGCGGTAGTCCGTGCTGTAGAAGGAGATGTAGATGCAGATGACCTTGAAGGGCTTGGAGCAGATCCAGGACACGTGGCTCTGGGTCTGCTCCTGGAAGCAGGTCTTGGACGGGTCGTAGTTGCACAGCGAGGTGCGCTTGCTGCGGTCCACCTTCTCGTAGTCCACCCGGCAGTTGAAGATCTTGGAGTCCTTGGGGTAGACGACGCTCTGGCGCTCCAGGTCGAACTCCACCGCCTTGACGGGCGGCACCAGGCTGACGGAGATGTTGCCCTGGCCCGTGGAGTTGTGGCGGAAGTACACGCTGAAGGTGCCGTTGCCGTGGTCCACGATCTTGCCCGTGATCAGCAGGTTGAGGCGCACCGTCTTGATGTTGGAGTAGAAGTCGCCCCAGCCGAACATCTTCTTGAACTTGCCCGTCTTCACGATGGGCCGCCGCTTGACGCGGGACCCCGAGGCGTCGGGCTTGAGCAGGTCGCTGCCCAGCATCTCCCAGAACTCCTGCTTGGAGAACTCCTGCTTGGCGAAGGGCACGGGCGTGCGGTAGGGCAGCTCCAGGGAGGTGGCGTTGGCCGCCCGGCCCTTGCTCTGCAGCATCCAGCGGCTCAGGGGGGAGACCTGCGCCTGACCTCCGCCCAGGAGGCCCACCGTCTCGGACGACTCGTCCGGCGCAGGGGCCTTCGGGCCCCGGGAAGCGGAGTCCTCGTGGGCCAAGGCGAACTGGAGAGGGAGAGACAGACAGAGAGAGGGAGAGAATAAGAGGGAGGGAGGGAGAGAGAGAGGAATGGAGAGAGAGAAATTATTAGCTGAAGAAAATAAAGCATGAACTGAGCAACTTCTAGATTGAATCAATACTTGATTTACTGCTCACATCCCTGGTGGTTATACCCATTCTCTAACCACATTTGTATGTATATATAGTTTATATATGTGGCTATATATATGCTTTATTACGCTTCTTTCATTTCCTTGGCTGTACGAGTAGATCAGAGCATATCTGACTGCTCCATCTCAATGAAGAGAGCCTTCTGAAGCTGCAGCTCTCCCAAGAGTCCTCGGAGAACTGAAATATATCAAACTGAAGATTTGAAAAAAGAACACATTCTCTTTAAGAAACTAATTTCTAACGTCTGGGACTGACGGCTCAATCAATATTTGTGAGTATAAGCAATTTTCTCCGAAAGGCTAGACTTAAAAAAGGGGTACACTGTCATTAAGCAGTGCTCTCACGAATTGTTTCACAAACATTGAGTGACAGGGAGATTTATGGCTTTATGGAACGCTTCTCTGTGGTTTCAAGACTAAATGAAGTTTGATTCATTGCGCGGTTCCCGAGGACCGGTTTTCTGCTACCTTCCCAGAAATCCAGCACAGCCAATCTGTTTCCATGCACTCTCTACTCCACGCGCCCCAACAACGCAGTCGCGCATTTCATTAGGTGGTTTTCCTGTGTGATGCAACGCAGCGCTGCAACCTGGCTCAGAACCTGAGCACTCACAAGTCGCTCAATGGCTTGTTTAGTTGAGTGATGGGAAGTCATTTGAAGAAGTGAAACATCTGCCCCCCCCCCCCCCCCCCCCCGAAACACCTGCCCTTTAGAATTGGACATCATTCTCCATCTACGATCTTGCCCCTGCCCAAAAATGGAAAATGTGAGAATCTCGGTCAATGATATTGATCATGAAAATATGATGGCGGACGTGAACCTCCCTAAACAATGCCGATAAAGTGAAATACACAGAGCCCTTATAGGAAAACCTTTGCCTTACTGGAATAGTACGTTGGTGTTGTATGTTATATATATATATATAGTGCTTGGCGGCTGGGCTCCTCATAAATGATTGGGCTGCACGTGTTGTTTGTCACCTGTCTGGCGCTCTTCAGACTCCACGTAATGGGAACAATATGTTATGTCAATTATGTCAATGTGTAGCAGCGCGGAAAGAGAGCGAGAGAGCGAGCGAACTAGCAGGCGAGCTACTGGAAGCAATTTAGTCAATTTGACCAGATGTGTGTGTGTGTGTGTGTGTGTGTGTGTGTGTGTGTGTGTGTGTGTGTGTGTGTGTGTGTGTCTGGGAATTTGCAATTTAATGTGTTGGTTCATGTGTCTCTGTTTATGTGGCGCGCATTTGTGTGTAGTTTGTGTCATTTTGTGTGCCTTCATGTTAAACGGTGTTCCTCTCTGTATTAGTCTGGCTGATCATTTTGATCTGCGTGCCTGTGTCTGTATATAGGAGTCCATGCAGGTTTGTGTGTGTGCGTGTAGGCTGTTATGTATGCGTGAATGTATTTGGGTAAGTAAGTCTGTGTCTTACCGTGCATGTCTGTGTGTTTGTGAGAGAGAGGGATAGAAAGAGTGTGTGTGCATGCGTTCGTGCATGTGTTTTTCTGTGTGTGTGTGTGTGTGTGTGTTTCTGTATGTGCTTTGATGTGTGTGTGTGTGTGTGTGTGTGTGTGCATGCGTGTGTGTTTCTGTGTGTGTGTGTGTGTGTGTGTTTCTGGATGTGTTTCAGCATGTGTGTCTGCTGTGACCCAGAGAGCGCGGGGGGGAGCGGGGGTAGCCATGAGGTTTCACCAGGATACATAATGCATGGTCCTCTGATCCGTCCACTGTGTCTCCTACTGCCAGTGCTTTCCAGCCGAGCTTAGCCGGGATTATTAAGTCTTTCTCATTCTTATTCCGTTTTAGGCCTCTTTCTTTTCCCCTACATAAATCAGATCTGTTTTACTTGGCGCGCCACTCAGTCGGCCGTATTGATTCCCTGCCTCTGGAAGAAAGAAACTGTGTATTTTGTTTCATAAACGGCGTGACTAAAATGTGCGAGTGGCAGTAGCTGAAGTCCCCCCCCCCCCGTCCCCCGTCCCCCCGTCTTGGCTGTCTGTGGTTCTTTCACAGATGTCTGCGCTTTTTTTCGGTGCTCTCTGCAGGGAAAGGATGGACTTCCTCTACCACACTGCTCCTCCATCAACACCACCACCCACCCACCCCACCCCCTCCCCTCCGCCCGCCCCTCACATCTCCCGCGGCTCAGATCATCAAACCCCGCCCTCCTGCAGCAGGTGGTTTGAACACGGAGGCCGTTAGATCTCCCATCCCTAACTCGTTATGAACAGAACTCAACCCCTCCCAAGGAAACACAGGCTAGCTGCAGATCCGCTGCTTTGTACCATCTTCCCCATGACCCCTTTCCTCTCTCCAGCAGGGGAATTGGGGAGGTTTGACGTTTGATGACACATCCTCTTATTCCCTGCGGCGTCTGGTGGCGGACCGGCTCCTGTTTGATTTCTCTCCCCGTCAGCGAGCCGTTGCCTGCTGGGCGCGGAGGGAAGCTGTTCTTCCTCGGCTCCCTGGGAACTACTTAAGCTCTTCTGCAGCGTGGGGCTATCGGCTTTCACAGGGCTGCTGCTGGAGGTGCTGCTGCTGGAGGTGCTGCTGCAGGTGGTGGTGGTGGTGGTGTCTGCGGATGTGGCCTCATTTAGCTGAAACTGCCCCTTCCCTGGTTCTCACCACCATCACCCCCTCACCCACCATGTTCATCCCGACTGACTCTCAGAACTTAGCCCCCCCACAATGTGAGTCTACACGAAGGGGTGAATTTAGACCCTATTTAGTGGTGCTTAAGCCCCGCTGTTTCTAATCCAGCCGCTCAGAAAATGTCCAATTATTTAAGTCAGCCATTTTTATTTAGGCTTCATCCAAACTGTTCGGGGGTTTGATCGTTTGAATGGAAACCGTGTCTGGAACTAGTGGAAGAACCGACGTGCGGATCCTCCTGTATAACGCATGGAGGTATAAGAAAGAACCCTATCAAATCCTCTATGCCTGGAGGTCCTCCTGTCCCCCCCCCCCCCCTCGCCAGTAGCCTCTATAATAAACCACTGCACCTAGCACAGGTTTATTTGTTTAATCATCGATCATATTAAATCGTTCTTAATATAAACTAATGGCTTCTAAGTATTTGATGCGCGCACACACACACACACACACACACACACACACACACACACACACACACACACACACACACACACACACACACACACACACACACACACACACACACACTCTACCAGTTTGTGCAAGGAGGGACTAGCCCTCTGAGGTGGAACATGGCGTGATTTGTTTTTAAGTAAACAAAGGGAACATGAAGCACTGTTTTGGAAAAACCCAACTGTTTGGTGATTAATGCGTCAACTATGTAAAGTTGTGTTTTTTTTTTTTTACCGTCAGTAGGCGGCGAAATAAACATGCCGTTAAAATGCAATTATGCAAATAACAATGTTCTGGATAGGGGCGTTAAAGTGACATTATCATAAATAGTATGACATATTTATACTGGCGTAAACGATGATGTCAAAGTTGTATCAGTGGTCTCGTTAAAGGCGCAAAACGCCTGAAAAGGATTGAGTTGAGATAAGAAAAGGTGTGAGATTTTAATGAGACCTTACGGTTTTATAATTGCAGGTTTACATGACATAAATGATGACATTATGATTTATTTATATATTAATATAAGGACAGTTGTGCTAACAGTCCATGAAGCAAAAGTAACCTAGTACGAAACTCAAACAGTGTGTACAGCGCTATCCCTGGTGGAATCATGAAACTGCGACCATTGACCATCCGATCAAACTCAAATACAAGTTGAATCAAGGCACCTTTCACAAAAACTCCCCAATCAAAAACAGCAATTGAATGAGCCTCGTTTGTTTATCTTCATATTGACATCAGTCTTCTGTTGCCTAGTTTCCTTCAATAGTCTATAAGTTCATCCACTTTAAGTTACAGATCACCCAGATGTAACCTAGACACTGATAACCTTTTCTATACTTCCTGTGTGTGTGTGTGTGTGTGTGTGTGTGTGTGTGTGTGTGTGTGTGTGTGTGTGTGTGTGTGTGTGTGTGTGTGTGTGTGTGTGTGTGTGTGTGTGTGTGTGTGTGTGTGTGTGTGTGTGTGTGTGTGTGTGTGTGTACACGCACACCCGCACGCACACTCACGATTTTCACTACTGTCTGAAGAAATTAAATTAGATTAGACTCAACTTTATTGCCATTGCGGTAAAAGACCTATGAGAGAGACGGTGCAGAGTAGCATGAACAGGGGCATCGGCGTGAGTAATCAGTCATCCGCGAGCTGCAGTGAATGCGACGGCGCCGAGGAACACGAGACCACAATAAAGCCAGTGGTTACGAAGCGCTCTGCAGATCGCAGGTGTCGAGTCCAGCGAGCCGTCCCGAGGCATTAGCCGCGCCTCATGCAAACACGAGCGTCGCGCCAAACTCCTCCTCTCTAACTGATAATGCCCCGCGAGGGAATGTGTTGTTGTGCATATTGTCGCCAGGATGCTTCGCAAAGCGGGCAAAGTGTGGGCGAGGGACATGGGGGCTGGGAGAGCGGCAGAGAGCGGCAGGCTGTATGGGTTCAGGCTGATTCCGCTGTCGTCTGTCATGAGCGCTAAGTGAGTCAGGGAGACGGCGGGAGCGAGGCTCGGGGGCCGCGTCGCTTTGGAGACCGTGAGTCATTCAGCCCTCCTGAATACCGGCCCCAGGCCTCTGTCTGCTAGAGGTGTGTGTGTGTGTGTGTGCGCGCGTGTGTACATACGCGCACACACACACACACATAGATGCGTTTGCTTGCTTGTGTGTGTGTGCGTGTGCATGCACTATTGTGCACATTTTTGTATGCGCTGTGTGTGTGTGTGTATGCAAGGGTGAGAAAGAGGGGGGACTCTACTCACGTGCACGTGCATCCGTGTGTGTGTGTGATTGCCCTCGCGGGTGTGTGTGCAGTAGGAGGCGATGGGTATTCTCTTAAGCCTGCCTGTTTCACTAGTAATAATCAGGCCATTAAAGTGACAGGTACAGTTTTAACCCTCTTCTCCCTGAGGGCCCGTACGGCTATATTGCCCCGACGCGGCGCCGGGACCCAGCAGGAGCCAGCAGGAGCCAGGATTGCGCTGGTGCAGGAGCAGCGAAGGCAGGCACCGAGGAAAGTGTCTATTTCCTTTGTTGTGGAATTAGACGATTGCTCTTGCTTCACACAAGCGCCGCGCAATGCCTTTGCGAAGGAAACGGGCGTGTGTGGGGTGATGTCACCGAGCTGGTGAGCTCCGTAAGCGCTCCCAAGTGTCCTCAAGCTGTGGAGTTGAGGTCCTTGGCGGCTAATGTGACATATCCATTTTTAATTAAAGGGGCGCCGAGATTCCTTAACTGTTTCGTCAATGTTTCATTTCTATTTTCTCTTTCTTTCTTTCTCGTTCCTTTTTTTGGTTCCTTGAGACTCTCTCCAGATCCTGCAGATCCAATATGCTCACTGCAGGAATGCTCTCCGCTACACGATTAGAGTCTGGGAGACGCTGCCGTCTCATGACCACCGGCTAATGGGGGGGGGGGAGGAGAGAGAGATAATTTCACAAGAAACAAACCGTTTGACTCCTAATGAATAATTTACGCCGGCTTCAAGGAGGTCATCCGCGCTCAGATCTACGACGCGTAAAAGGAACACATTGCATTGAGCCATTATTTTTCTCGCTCTCTCGCTCTCTCTCGCTCGGTCTCTCTGTCTCTATCTCCCTCTCAATCGTTCTTCTTTATTCTTTCCAATTTCTTTTCCCCGCCCGCCCGCTCCACCCCACCCTCCGTCAGCTCATCTTGGACAGGTTTGGCGGCGGCGGTGGCGGCGGTGGCGGCGGCGGCGTGGTCTCCGTGGAGCCGCGGATCGTTCTCTATGCTGGGGGAGAAGCCTGCCGCCGAATTGGCTATCAAATTTTTACATTATACGATATCGACAAGGGTGGGGGGTGCTGGGGTGGGGTGGTGGTGGTGGGGGGTGGGGGGGGGGGGTCAGCGGAGCGGGGCCAGAGTGACGACGGAGAATGATGGGGGGGGGGAGGTTATGGTGGAAGAGAGAGGGGTCTCTCCCGGGAATGGAGAAACTACAGCGGGAGGATGGAGGCGATCAAAGCCCTACTCTATCATCGACAGACCTCATGATAACACATCGTGTGCCACTGTATGCATATACTGTGTAGCCGTCTAAACCTGACCATATCCATATAGACATAGGCTCTCGAGGCCCCCCCCCCCCCCCCCCCCGGACAGATCGCAGGCCTAGCGCTCGTCCTCAGGATGTCTGCTGCTGCTGGCTTCACACGTTGCTTTCATGCTATTGTATGAGGGATCAGAGCCCCCCCCCCATGCATTCATGTATTCACTTTGTGGAGTGGACGTCGGTGAACGTGTTGGATCTCGATGGTTGAATCGATAGGAAAACCAAGGTGTGCAGCATAGCTCTCACCTACATTACATTACATTACATTTATTTAGCGGACGCGTTCACCCAAAGCGACTCGGAAGTTACAACCCAGAAATTGCACGAATCATGCAGTCGCCCAAGCACCAAAGTACAAGCACAGAACTGCCATTCTGGGTTGTTGGGCTCCACGTGTGTCCGTGTGATCCCAATGACGGAACAGCGGGGTTCTAAACGGTTTCAGGCGACCGCAGCAGCGGTACATGTCGGGACCGGCGCTGGAGAGCGAAGCCCAATTCAGACAGCACTGCGAACAGAAATGTAGATCTCTGAGGTCTTTTTAAGTTTTGGCGGTTGTCGTTTGCTCTTTGTCTCCTTGTCCTCCAGAAAGACGTTCATGGCCTCCACATAACCGAGGTGGAAAGCACCCGAATCCTTACCAAATGCAGCATGCAGTCTGATTCTAACCCTCTCCTAATGGCCGCACAGCCAAGAAACCTCACTCGAGAAGGTGTGTGTGTGTGTGTGTGTGTGTGTGTGTGTGTGTGTGTGTGTGTGTGTGTGTGTGTGTGTGTGTGTGTGCGTGTGCGTGCAGAGGGCTCTACGATTGACCATGAAATCACTCCTCCATCATTAAAAGCGAAACAAAATCTGAGCACATGCTGGTGAGCTCCACTCCACACGGCCGTTGGAGCTGAACAGGCTGTTTACAGATCCTGAAAGAATTGACAACACAAATGGACCACTGCTCTCTCTCTCGCTGTCGCTCTCCCTCCCTCTATCTCTCTCCCTCTATCTCTCTCTCTCGCTCTCTCATCTCATTCTGTTTCGTGGCGTAACCCGTAGCTACAGCAGCTTAGGCCTGGATGCACAGAATGGGTGGAATATCATTGGTTGGTTTGTGTTCCGAATGCAATGAAACGGATGACACGGCAAAAATAATTGGATTCAAGTGGAAATATTCAAGGACAAGTCCATGGACAAGGTCGGCGAAAATTCGTATTGCCGATGGCCTCAAAGAAAATAAATAAATTACAATGTTGCCTCGTGATTGGTAGATCAAGGTTGGAGTCCGTGGACTGTTTGTGAATGTAAACAGGTCACGTGACTGTCTTTTCAAAATGTGTTGTCAGCCATTCTCTTTTTTCCCCCCCCTATAACGTCTTTGTTAAGTGAGGCATGTTTGCGTGGAAGTGCAAAATACCCCGGTGGCCATCGGCTTCGGTGGCCCCCCCCCCCCCCCCCCCCCCACCTGGTCCAACAGTGGGATGCTGACGCCTTACACTCCCGCCAGGGTTCCAGGCAGTGGATGTATGCGAACACCCGCAGGGTGCGTGCTTGAGAAATGTTGTTGCTGTTTCTAAAATAAGGGCGTCATTTTGAGGAAACAGGTGTCACTTCCGCCCACCGCTTTGTGAAGGTTCTGCTCCAAAACTCAAGCGGTGCGCCGTTGGTGACGTCGAAGTTGTTTATTGGTTTATCTCAGCTGTGTACACAGCACATGTGTACCTGCACAATGGTAAACAAACCCAGAGGACTGCTGAAGTCGACTGTGAAGTGTTTATCCAACCGCATGGAGGGGGCATCGTTAAGTAAAAGTGTAAGTAAACCCCCAAATCACTGTTTACATTTGAGTCCGGTTTCCTTTGGGTCTTTTGTTCTTTTCTTTACTCACATTTATAAAGTTCTTAAATGGGGAAAGTCTGCTACTTCCAGCTTAAAACGCTTTTCCAGAGTGGTAGTTTCCTATTGGCTGCACAACCTAACTTGAGCGAGTCTGACAACGTTTGACCACGCCCCTCGCCCTTGCCCCTATGGAACCAATGTGTCTGTAATTCTAAAATCCACGGCTGTCACGACTGCTCAGATTGCATTTCTTGAAACTCGTAGGCGGAAGCTCTCCTGCTAAAATGAGGGTTTACTTACCCTTTAATCTATTTTTACATCACCAGTGGTCATGTCCGCACTACCAATGGCGGCCTGTCAAAACATCCCCTTTGTGCAGCGAATCATTATTTAAGTGTGGTCTATTACAACGATAGGTGTGCATTTAAACAGAAATCCCACGATCCAGCTTTTGCGATTGAATACCATTTCGCAAGATTGTGGTCGTTTTAAAATGCCATGTTTTATATAATCTTCCAGCCAGGTTGCGATGAGTCCTTTTACCTGCAGTGCACAATAACAGGCCTTGCTCTCTGTGAGAGCTGGGAAACAGTGACAGCCGGTGGAGCCCTCTTTTCAAATCGACCAGCCTCCCAAGGTCCCCTATCCCCTCCCTAATATAGTTTGGTTCTAAATGAAAGCTGCCATTCCCAGAAAACCATGCGTTGGTTCATGGAAATGCTCGTCTTATGACCATACCCTTCCCCATCCTTGTTCCATAACTGTGGTGCAGTTCTGCTTTCGCACAGTGCAGTTAACACTTCCGCTGAATATCTTCGTGCATGTTATCGGTTGTCATTGGTATGAGTCTTTCTTAAGGGAGCAGGAGAGAATGGGGGGGGGAAAAAAAGCTGGATTTGTCTCCTATTTTTAGTTGTTTCTCCACGTGCCAGTCACATGACCCTTCATCAGATTCCCCACCCACTCCCTCCTCCTGCCCCTTGGCGATTGCTCAAGCCATATCTTCTCACACATCTGCTGTTTGTCCACAGAAGGCAGACACAATCTACGCTGGATTTATATATATGCATCTGCACCTCTGCTCTCCGTCTAGCAGAGAGTGATGGCATGGTAAATTGCGGTGTTTGGACCAGACAATGTATTGTGTCTCGGCAGCACTGAACTGTCAGATTGATGCTCACTCCCTTCTCTATATCTTTCTTGCTCTCTCTCGCTCTCTTTCTCTCTCCTTCTCTCTATCTCTCTCTCTCTGTCTCTCTCTCTCTGTCTCTGTCTGTCTCTGCCTCGGTCTCTCTGTGTCTCTGTCTCTGTCGCTGGCTGGCTGGCTGGCTGGCTGGCTGGCTGTGTCAGGTGGGGACTAAAGGGCCCTTCTTGGTGTGTCTGCAGGTGGCGACTATAGGGCCCTTCTTGGTGTGTCTCAGGTGGGGACTATAGGGCCCTTCTTGGTGTGTCTCAGATGGGGACTATAAGGCCCTTCTTTGTGTCTGCTGATGGGTGCTATAGGGCCCTTCTGGCTGTGTCTGTGGGTGGGGACTATAGGGCCCTTCTGGCTGTGTCTGTGGGGGGTCCAGGGACATGAGCACCTCCAGGGGTCAGTGGGAGCCGTGGCTGTGCATATCTCACGTTGTTTTCATCGCCCGGGCAGGAAGTCACGTGACCTGTCTGTTATAACTGCCGCTTTCCTGCCCATGTATATTGCCTCTTTATCCCCCCCCCCCCCGCCCACCACCCCTTTTCCTTTCTTATTCTACCAGTTACGGACAGATAGGCTGGTGGGTTTCTAGGTATGTGTCTTTTATTGACTCGGGGCTGTTGATGCGTTACGGCTGCAGTTCCCGTAGTTCACATGAAACATGAATACGAAACATGACAATACACACGAGACACGTGTACAGATGTACAAATCTAGCGAATCTAGCCCTGACATCTGCGTCTCCATGTTAAGATCTAGACATGAAGAATGACACAAATGTGGCCTTAACCAGGCACTGTGCTTGTTAAGATAACAACAACAACAACACAAGCCTTTCCTGTAGGGCTCGGACCTTATCAGTTGTCGTGTTCGTTTGTACACGGCGTGCTCCTGCTGCTGGTCAAGTGTACGGTCAAGTGTACGGTTCTGCTAACAAGCACCTTCACCTTGACACAGGCTTTTGTTGTCCCTTTATCGCTGGGCTCCCTCCATCTTTCGCTCTTTTTTGCTTTTCCTCCCTCTCTCTAGCCTATTGCATGCATGTGTGTGTGGGTGTGTGCGTGTGGGTGTGTGTGTGTGCTTGTGTGCGTGGGTGTGTGTGTGTGTGCTTTTGTTTGTATGTGGGTGTGCTTGTGTGTGGGTGTGTGTGTGTGTATGTGCTTGTACGTGGGTGTGGGTGAGGGCTGAACGATATGGTAAAATAATCATATTGCGAATATTCTGATATTGATGTTGCGATTTGATTCACGTTTAGTGGGAAAGATCATTTTGGCCTCACAATTTTCATTTTCACTGAAGAAACTATTAAAATCATGATGTCACGTTTGTCTTAGTTTTTTTTGATTCCCTGGCCAGGGCATCTCTGCAGCAGGACAGTACTTATAATATTATATATTACATTATAATAATAATGATATATAATATTTTGAATCATTGTTCAGCCGTGTGTGTGTGTATGTGTGTGTGTGTGTGTGTGTTTAAAATCACATTTTCCGTGTGTAGTTTAAAAAAGAATCATGCATTGTAGAGGCTGGGAGAGGGATAAGTAAAGGAAACAGTGTTA
The DNA here is from genome assembly GCA_026745465.1 of Lota lota. Lineage (NCBI taxonomy): Eukaryota > Metazoa > Chordata > Actinopteri > Gadiformes > Lotidae > Lota > Lota lota. The sequence goes on from JACYXH010000834.1 coordinate 758,643, forward strand.
AGTATGTCACATCATTTCTCAAAAACGATCATCAAGAGGATACGAAAACAGAGACAACAACACATAAATCTGCGCTCCCGCCTCCAAAAAGGACGGGAATTAGTATTCAGGAATGGTGCTGCGTTGTGTGTTTAAAATTAACCATAGCAAGTGTCTGCCTCATAACTGCAAGCCCTCCCTCCAGGTTTGCAGATGTGTACAATGTCCTCCGTACATATTACACTTGGCAAACAAGGGCCGCAGCTTAACCTTGGCTCCCTGTTTGCTGTGGGCCTGGGGTTGTACAATAAGGCTGCCTCTGTGCTCTGGGTGTTTCCTGTCGCTCCACAGAAGCGCCGTGTTGCCCGGACCGAGTCGCAAGGATCGCTGCAGCGCCGCTGTCCTTAAACAAAATGGTATGGAATCGACTAGCCCCACGGTGGGTTTTGAAGGGTTACCGTATGTTTTACGTTGATTCGGGATTTGACAGTGGCACGACTCTCTCCGGGGTCCTCCCAATACGGCGGAGTATCAGCAACGAGAAATCCCATGATGCATTCTGGTGTACAAGCCCTATGTGAGCCAGTGGGCGAGTGAAAGAATCCCATTGAAAGTCGTTCATGTTTATAAGAAGCGATATCTATGGTTTGCTTCATTGCTGATTATTGATTGAAGTTTTGGCTCCATTTCAGTACTTATTTTGACAAATAACTCGATTGCATGTTTATGAGCCAGTATCCACATGACTTTTTTTGACATTCTGCTGTGTGTGAAATAGCGTGAATATTTCTAGTATAATCCTAGCAATACTGTGCGTGACATTTATTATAATTGTTTTGGGGGGGAACCAATGTATCTACAGACTGTCATTGCCACAATACGAGTGCCTCACCAAAACAACCCAAAACTTTTACTGGTCAGCCCTTTATGGCGCGATGTTAGACACAAGACAAGGGGGGGGGGGAAACGAAGCGGTGTTAAAATACATATGGAGATGATATGAGGATATTGTCAATATGATATTACGGCGTTGTGATGGTGTGTTCCCAATCTCGGACAGTAACATCACAGCTGCCCCGTCCGTACCGTATGGGGCCTTACACATGACAAGAATCATCCATAACCGGTCTTCCTCTGGGATGCATAGGAAGCCGAGGCATCCCAGTCTCTCATGACCAACAAAGGCAAGCAGTAAACCTCTCTTCTTGTCCGGAGCCTTTTCATTCTTTGTGAAGCGATCGAGACCAAATGGCAGACAGCAACTCTGCTTCGTTTCACAAACAGTGTTTTTGTTTTAAAGAGCAAGGCGTGTGCAATTCCATATCTTTCATTCTGTCGACGTCTACAATGAAACCACCCAGGAGCATAAATCATTTGCTCTTGCTCACAAGGGTTGTCTGTCTAGATAACGGCAGCCAGGCACTCTTTCTTCTGGGTTGTGAACTTCCATTGTGGTCCAAAAGAAAACACATTAAAACTTGTCGCCGTGTAGTTGGTTCACTCAGGTGGCCTTTTGTTTCCTGAAACCCTTTTTTTTCTTTCAGCAAAGGCATACCATGAACTGTGCAGGTGCTGCGTACGACCAGGGTAGAGGCTCACGTTCTCTGGCTAAAACCGGTGTTCCAGGAAACATGACCGTTAATTAATCACGGTGCGCCGACCCTGTCCTTTTCAGAAGGTTACAGTAATAAGGAGCCCAGTCGAGATGCCTTGCTCAATGGCTGGCTGGCACACCGGCCTTATTTTTTCGTTCAGCCGTTTGAGAAAGCGTTCAGCATTAACGAGCTAAAGGTTTTGTCCTGTGTCATCGCCAAACGCGTTGGCTTTCAGTAGTTTTAGTGAGTTTTTAGACTTGTCGAGATGTGACTTGTCGTCACATCTCGAGTGCTGTGTTTTCCGTCACGGTGTAGTGCAGGTTCTCACAGTGGGGCTACCAACCGCCGACTTTAGGATTAAAAGGCAAATGCTCTAACCGATGCCCTTGGGGTCTGTGATTAGAGCCACGTTTAGGCACTGGGACTGAGGTTTTCGCCTCAGTCCATTACATTAGCATTACCCTGACTTCGCTCCTCTTTGCCATTGGTTTACAATGTCTCTCATTTTACCACATCGTGTAGGCAAAATACCTCGACCTGGACGGACTATAGGTTATATGGTATGCCACTGCAGTAGGCTGTTCCAGATTAAGCTACCCTGCTTCCCCAGGGTAGCCTATGGCTAGGGTGAATGAAGGGTCTCATTTTTAAACCCCAATATCCGCAGTCTACAGGTTGGCATCACGAAAATAGGATTCAGGGTGAGGTTAAATATATTTGATCCATAAATGTGCGGACTAGATGTGTTTACAATGAGCTGGCCTTGTCATCCCGAGTCCAGCGGACCATGTGTGTTTGGTGTCTGGCTACGACTCTACAGGAAACCTTATTAAACTGTCCAGAAACCTATAGCTTCCCGGAGGCTCAGATTGAACGCATGGCCATGCTTCTGGTGCTCTAACATAACATTTGTGAAACCATTTAGTTCATTAAAAACAAATTTAGTCCGTCTGCAAAGTGTCAAAGAAAGAAATATAGCTGAGGCGGTTGCCAAGTATAAACATAAGGTTCTCGAGCAGTCAATTAGGCAACTCAATTATTATTCATGAATCCAAAAGCTGACAGAATAATTATATTTTGAAAGGTGACTGATGGGTGTTTACAAAGATCCCTGTGATTAAAGCAGTGTGTACCTTTTTATTTTGTCTCGGATAAAATGGTCCTAAACGATTTTTTTTTCAAGATAAGCCTAGTAATTACGCTTGCCCGATTTAGTAAAAAAAAAAACATATTCCTGTGCTTTGAGTTGATGCGTAATGTGTCGGCCTCACAAGCCTAAAGATTTAAGCCCATAATAGCGCCGAGCTATGGGAATATGTTGTCATTCATGTAATATCCGCGCTTTGGGTTCACGTTTTTAGTACAATTATTTTAAGACTCTTAGATATATTGAGCACAGACCTTCACAGCTACCTACGCATAAAAGACCATAACAACATTAAAAAGCAAGCCTAGGAATTGTAAACTGGTTGGCACTCACGGGGCCTACTCACGACACCAACGATGAGCCTCTCTGGTGTCGTGCGTCCTTAATGGGAGGATTTAACATCTGGGAAAGTTAGTGAGAAAGGAATAAGTCGGCGTCACGTCTGATAAACTGAACTTCATCGAAGGAACCTGGATATGGTGGCGTGGGCCTGATTACGACTTAAACCGCAAGGTCAACCCTGGAGAGACGCAGACAGGCGCGTAAAGACACAACGAACCCATTGTAGTGAGTTGTTTCGCTATTAAGGATTTTCCAAATGTACTTTTTCTCGTGAATCTATTCTCAGAAAATGTGTGCGCTTCAAATAGGCCGTAGATTATTGCTCTCAAAGGCCAATTGGCATTACAGCTTATAGGAATGATATTTAGTTTACATCTTCAAAATCAGGAACCAATGGGTTAAAACGATTACTCTTGGGGTTACAACAGATCGATTTTAGACATCTTTAATTTTAAAATACGTTTAGAAAATGTTTTCTTTGCTTACGGCTATTGTGGTTTTTAATTGACAGGCGTTTAGGAATTGGGGCTTTATGTCTTCTGAAGTCAAAGCAGCACACCTGTCTCTCAAAAGGCCATCCGATGTGTGTGTGTGTGTGTGTGTGTGTGTGTGTGTGTGTGTGTGTGTGTGTGTGTGTGTGTGTGTGTGTGTGTGTGTGTGTGTGTGTGTGTGTGTGTGTGTGTGTGTGTGTGTGTGTGTGTGTGTGTGTGTGTGTGTGTGTGTACACTATAGACCTCCAGCACGTGCGGGACCCCGAGCTTCGGCGCCTCCAGACACACACACACAGACCGCGTAACGAACAGGGCGGGAGGGTTTCCATGGCGATGGGGAGCGCGGAAAGCCTTGGCATGACCGAGCTAACTTTTAACATGAATCCCGGTAGTTATGGGCCACCATCCCTACTTACCAAACAAGCGGTTCCGTTAAGGAGGAGGGCGATGAAGCCGCGGTTGGAGCGCATAGTGGCGCGCAGACCCCTCGGTTCCCCCCGGTAAATTCCGCCCAAAAAATTCAATAAAAAGCTTCAAGAAGACTCTATTCCTCCGGCACCGTTATCCCGCAAAACTAACGCACGTCCCATGTCCGGAGCCGGGCTCATCAACTGCTACACTTTCGGAACCGTTTTGCGACCTGCCCGGGTCCGCGCACCAATCCCGCGGGTTCGAGTCAAATGAGTGCGATCATAGAAATCCATAGGTGGATAGAAGAAGAGCGGGAGACTTTATGATCCATTGAAAAAAAAAAAAACTGCCGCACGAAATCCCCCAATTTAGTGTGAATTAGAAATGACTCGTGAGCGATAGTATCGCGTGTTTTATCATTGGCGCGCCAGGGTATAGATCCTCTGGGATGGAGCGGTTTGCAGGAACTGATCGCTCATCTCGTCGTGTGTAGACTGGCAAGAGCTCACACAGTTGCGTTGACGTTTAAACAGTACCCCCACCCCCCACCCATCCCCTTTTCTCTCTCTCCCCGTCTCTTTTTCTCTCTCTCTCTCTCCCTCCTTCCCTCCCTCCCTATATCTGTCTCTCTCCCCCCTCCCTCGTGTGTGTATCTCACACTCTCTCTAAATCTTTTTGTCTCCCTCTCTTTCTCCTTACCCCTACCTACCCCTCCGCCATTACACCCCCCCCCCCCACGCTCCCTCCATCCTCCAAGCTCCTTTTTCTATCTTCCCTCCGTTTACAAACCGTCTTTCTTTACTGACCACCCCCTAATAGTTGGAGTCTGCTAAAGTGATCGATTATATGTGCTATGTAGGCTTATCATGCAATGGTTTATCAATGTCCTTCACCTATAGCTCTTCTCCTACCGGGAACCAATCAAGAACGCCGTCCGATGGAAATCAGGAGAACAGGGCGCAAGTTTGACTTATTGTCGATTTACAGTAAGTATTAAAAAACAGATCAACATAAAAATGCATTACTCTAGTGACATTATACGATGCAACTAAACAATAGAGCTATATCTTACCGGAAGTTGTGATTAACCTATTTACCTTATTGCGTCTAATGTCGGCCTTGCCTATATTACAAAATAACCTGTGATTGACAAAGCTTCGATATATATATATATATATATATATATATATATATATATATATATATATATATATATATATATATATATATTACACATGCTCACATTGGTTATTTTCTCACAGCTTAACCAATAACGAAATCCTTTGTGTCAGATGCGATATATTTCTGCCAGCTTTTTTCTTTTTTCCTTCTTCATATCCTTTGATGAAGCCCTTTTCACCCTTGTTGTGATTCTATTGGTTTTCTGCGCCCGTTTATACCGAGGCGTTATCTGCCTCCTCGCGCCGTTGGTTAAAGGTTAATTGATCTGGGGTCAGGGGTTAATTGACCCTTCCGTGGATAATGGCGACGACTCCGGCTGGGGCCAGGTTAGGGGTGAGGGCCTCACCAGAGAAGCAGACAGCGCCGCTGTGAAGAATTAAACATGATGGAGACGCAGACGAGTTTAGGCGTTCTCTCTCTCTCTCTCTCTCTCTCTCTCTCTCTCTCTCTCTCTCTCTCTCTCTCTCTCTCTCTCTCTCTCTCTCTCTCTCTCTCTCTCTCTCTCTCTCTCTCTCTCTCACACTCACACTCACACTCACACTCACACTCACACACACACACACACACACACACACACACACCTTGTTGCAATGATGAATGGAGACACAGTTGGCGCCTGAGAATGTCGTCTCGAGAGATTTCTCCCTCGTATTTTTTGGTTATATTATTCAGATATTTGGCGCCTTCCCGCCTCTTTATTTGTGAACTCTTTGGGAGAGAAGCAGGAGCAACCTATAAAGGGATATCTGCTCCCTGACGCCCCATCCGACGAGACAGCAGCCGTAATAAAAGGCCTTTACACACGGAGCGTGTTCATTCACGCGCGCACTTTCACTTCGCGACATAATTATAGGGCCATAACTCTGTCGGTCTACTCTCAGGGGAACACACACACACACACACACATACGCGTGGCCTTGATATTTTTCTGCTCGCTTAAAATAAGCAGGCCTAAGATCTCTCCCATTACAGACCGACGGGAAGGTTTTACAGATGAGCAAGACGAGTATCAGCATGGCAAACTGAAAAAAAGAAAAGTGTTTGTGTGTCTCTTTTATCCTGCTCGCATGCCAAACTTTCAACAAGTGGGCTCAATCATTGCATTGCTTGACACGTAATCCTATTACACGGAATAATTCAATGTGGCTGACGAGCTGCCGTCACAGTGAATTGTCTGGAGACTTGTGCTCTGGATTGAACTGTTGAGTATGTGCTGCCCCCTAGCGGTCAATGGTATTTATGCATTGAAGAGCGGCTCAGCTGAAGTGTGCCCGGCAGCGGGCGGGGAGGATTTATTAGGCCTGTATCAACAGCGTTCCACGTGGGTGCAATGTTTTGGTACACGCTCCCCTGCTGTATTTGTCAACCGCACCTTGTCAATGTTATATATGGATAACCATTATGGCACACTTTTATTGAGCATGAGAGAATATCAGACATGCAGGAATGCCAAACTACACCTGTCAGCCTGTCTTCCCTACATAAATAAACCGCTTGAATCTTCTTTCAGTTGCATCCAAACACAGATCGATAATTGTGTGTGTGTGTGTGTGTGTGTGTGTGTGTGTGTGTGTGTGTGTGTGTGTGTGTGTGTGTGTGTGTGTGTGTGTGTGTGTGTGTGTGTGTGTGTGTGTGTGTGTGTGAGTGAGAGAGGGACTGCTCGGCTCAGGGATGACTAACGTTGCTTATCTTATAAAACTCAGAATGGCCTTATCTTGTCCTTGGGCTTATAACAGAGAATATCCACACACACACACACACACACACACACACACACACACACACACACACACACACACACACACACACACAGCCTTAACATCACAAAGACCAGTTTTGATGTCATAGCGAGGAGTCAAACAGACACTATATTCTGTATGCCTTGTATTAGAAGAGTCTGTGCAGTCCTGGGAGATGTTTTCCATTATAATTCACAAGTGTTTGGATAAATAATTGTAATGATGTATTTGATCAATCCCAGATGGGAGGTTATGGTGTCATTGCAGAAATCCCAGGATAGTAATAGGAATTAAACAAGAGAATACATTTAAATAGGATGTATCTATACAGTAGTGTCAATGTGAATGCAAGAAAAAAAAAGTGAACATAATAATCAGGACTGACTAGTGTTCAGTTGAGAAATGTCGTTGTAAATAATGACCACAATGGATTGTGGGAAAGAAATACCTAATATGGATACAGTCTAGTAATGCTAGTAAGCTACAGACTATTCTTTCAACATATGACATATAATCGGAGTTGTCCGTCGATAAGTAGGGAATAGGCTGAACATGTTCATGACTCATGGTTGAGAATTGTAAGCAGAGAACCACAACACCAGAGGGCGCTATAACAAAAGAAAAGCCCTTGTGTGACGTTGCTGAGCTATGAAGCTGCGTAGTGGGACTCGTTCAGATACAGATGCGTCTTCCGTCGTTTCCTTGCTTTTTTGTTGGCATCTGGCTGGGGCTTGCCAGAAAGTGATACAAAATAATTACATTATAACGATACTTATAGATAAGTATGTACACAAATGTGTACCCATGTAGGGCCTAAATATTGTACTAAAAGTTTAAATAAAGTGATGCTGTTGCAGACAAAGAGTTACATCTCATATTTAAGGGTCGACATGGGAGCCACTGCTAGGAGTCTTTTAAATCATCCCATGATTATTTGTCATGTCATCAAACATCTGGGGAGTGGTTCCGCAGGTGGAAAACTCGTCACGCACGCACATGCAGATACACACATCTGGACACACACACATATGCGGACACACACACACACACACACACACACACACACACACACACACACACACACACACACACACACACACACACACACACACACACACACACACACACACACACACACACTTTGACCCACACACGTACACAGACAGAGGGAGCCTATTAATCCGTTGCCCATCCCATTCCATTCGAATGTCTCCCTGATATGACTGAGCGAACAAAAGAACACTCATTCCTCCCCTTAACCGATCCCATAAGAACGGTCTTCCCTCGAATCACTTGGACTATTATCGTCAATTTGGATTAATCGTTCAGCTCATGTGTTGTCTTGTCTACCGAGTTCAAAACGTCAGTGACATATGATTTCTCTTTGATTTATGGAGTATTGTTTTGGTTTGAGGTTGTGCTGATTTGTGCCTCCAGTCTCTGACTGTCTCAAGGCTCGAGGCTCTCACTCCCGTTCTGCTTGTTCAGCGATGTCTCATTGAAGGTTCATGACCAACAGGGATGTAAACAGCAACGTGGTACAACCTCTCTCGTGTTTCCATTTAGACCGCCCATTGCTTCCGGACCTCGACCCTGTTCAGCTTTGACAGACGTTGGAGCTCCTCTATGTGTTTATGAGGGCACTTACTTTGTGAGTTGATCTTCCATAAACACTTTTCTCCGCTTCTTTGTGGACGGTTTTACACAAAACTGTTACTTTAAGCAAAATGTGGATTTTGCAACAACAACAAAAAAGATTAACAAGATACTGAAAGTAATATTTTTGAGCTGTTTGAAAACCCAGCTATTTGCTGTGTTGTTATTTAACAGACACATTTCTCCAAAGTGATTGGTTACAGATACATGTAATTAACAGGCAGCTGACGGTTCACCATCTTGCTCGAGGATGCCAGCCCACTACTTTTCGGGCTCCAAGACAGAACCCATCAGTTGGGAGTTTCAGAACCCCCTAGTCGCCAGCCTACATCCCATGTGCTTCCCTCTGTGGGAGCCGTCCCCCGCTCTTGTCAGTGTCCTAGGGGCACTTGGCCCATCGAGTGTGGGACTCCCTCGCCGGTGGATCTGAACACAAAGGGATGTCATGCCAACTGAAACGCTACGGGCTTCACCTTTCGCACCGTCTCCCAACCCTCCCAGGAATACTAAAAACAAGCAGCCCCTCTCTCCCCACAGAGTCCGCTTAGACCTTCCCAGTGTTGCTGGTTTGTTTGGATCTCCCCCCCCCCTCCCCCTCCCCGGCCCCAGGCCCCTTCCGGTCTTCCTCGCGTCCGTGCTTAAATCCGATGTTTTTTTATTTAAATAAAGTCTTTGACATAACCTTTGACCTTCAGCGAGCCGTGGTCGATCGCAGCGTAAACGCTTCCTGACCCTGCGGGAGGCTGCGTGTGTCACAGTAGTCCGGCCCTGCGGGGCTCTCAGATGTAATTCATTTGTAGTTCCCTTCAGGGGGGGGGGGGTTCCCTCCATAGGAAATCTATTAGTGCCACGGCTTACCGAGCGGGGGCCCCTGAGTCCCGGCTGTCGCAGAAGCTCAGCCCGCGGCGGAATAAACGCGTTGTCACGAGGCGTCCGCCCCACACCTGACGGGAGTGGCCCTCTCTGCGCCCCCGTGCTGTGGATGTCAGTCATCCATAGAGTGCTTAAGGTGTACGCTTCCATAGAGGTAGATAATGGAGAGCCGTCACCTCCGTCGACCACCTGCAGGGGGGTCGTCTGCCACGGGGGCCCCTGCTAGCACGCCTAGCCATGCATTGTTTGTAGAACGAGGGAGAAAGAGGAGGAACAAAGGAGAACAGAGAACAGGTGATCCCTTTGTTCAGGCCAGTCTGGCTCTGATTCCTCCCCTTGTACCGCTGGTGGAGAGAGAAGCACACCCCCCCCCCCCCCCCCCCCCCCCCAGACACCCATCATCCTTTATGTCCGCGAGGAACTTCCTAATAAGGAGGCGTGTGTCAGAACCCTCCCGGTCCATATGGTGGATGTGGATCGCTCAGGTATGAGAGATGGGTGGGGGGGAGGGGGGAGGGAGGGAGTGACAGTGGTGAGGTGGACCCTCATGTGTGTCTGACCTGATCTCAGCTTACAGGGGTCGTCCTACAGACTGGGGAGAGAGAGACAGACAGAGGGAGAGAGAGAGAGAGAGAGAGACACACAGATGGATAGATAAAGAGAGAGGAAAGGTCGCAAGGAAGAGAGAGGGGGCGGGGGGGGGGCACAACTTCAAGGGCTTTCTCAACAACACACTTTTGGCAGTCATTGTCTGCTGGGTCAGCGGGGATACTGAGATGGGGGTACTGTATGGAACGTGTGTGTGTGTGTGTGTGTGTGTGTGTGTGTGTGTGTGTGTGTGTGTGTGTGTGTGTGTGTGTGTGTGTGTGTGTGTGTGTGTGTGTGTGTGTGTGTGTGTGTGTGTGTGGCTATCTCTTTGAAGAGGCTAGGTATCAGAGTCTTTGGCTAGGTGTCAGCATCACCCCACCTTCCCCATGACTCACCGTGCTAGCTTCACACCCACTCCACATATGGACCCCTCCACTGCAGAATCACCCCCCTGCTGTCCTCACATGCACACACACTTACGCACACACATACGCACACACATGTATGCATAGACACACATACACGCACGCACGCATACACAGGCACACACACAAGCGCACCCACAGACACACACATACACGCACACACACATACGGACACATACGCACGCACACACGAACACGCACACGCACGCACACATACGCACACACACTCACAGACATACACACATACGCACACACACACACTGTGGCACCCAGAGCCACCCTGACGTGCTGTAATCAGAGAGCTGTAGCACCCGTGCGTCAGGCCGCCTATGGACGCTTCCCATTGGTTGACACAGGAAGGGCCTTTGAACCCCCCCTGTGTACCCCTGTGGGGTCAGAAGTGGAACATGGACACGACAGTGTTGATTGGATTACTGTCCATTACTATAAAAACACACACTCACACACACACACGGGGTAGTGTTAGCGATGGTTAAGCACCCATAACTCATACATATATGTATGCATGCGTGGTGGTGGGGGTGGGGGGGGGGGCATGTAAACACATATGTACCCTGCCTCACGTGCACATACATGCACACAAACACAGTGCAAAGAGGGAGCTGTAAAGTGTTTGGCCTTGGCCTGCCTGGCTCTTAAAATATTAACATCTACTTTATATGCTGCTATTATATTCTGTCTCTTAAAGCGCTCGACACATCGTTCTCCATCATTCCTTTACGATCAGAGGCCCTAGCATAAAGACACAGCATTATTAGTTAAAGACAGATCAATATTTTAAGTACACTTATCTGTCTCGTAGAGGTGACTCATCCATGCTGCTATGTTTAGACTTGTATAAATTTTTTAGAAGCCCCTACGTGTGCAGACTTCTACAGTGGCTGTGTGTGTGACACACACACACACACACACACACACACACACACACACACACACACACACACACACACACACACACACACACACACACACACACACACACTGGCAGATTTTCATACTGTAGGTCAGCCACCTCTCTATTTCTCTCTGTCTCTGTCGCTCTCTGTATCTATCTTGGTCTCTGTCTCTCTCTCTCTGTCTCTGGCTGCCATTCCGTCCATCTCTCCAGAGGCACAGTGTTCAGATTTTAAAAGCAAGATGGATAGAATGAATGAATAGACAATTAGCAGGAGACAGCAACAGTTGCTTCAAAGTACACACGCACAATCGCACATGCACACACACAATCTTTGTTTATGTCTGGCCCTGTGATACATTAGAGACATGCAGATGCATCTTTGTGTGTGTGTGTGTGTGTGTGTGTGGTATGAGGAACAATTCTCTTGGGCCAAGCCATCGTATGCATATTTTCACTCATGTGTACACAGACACACGTGCACTATACCATCAGTATTCCAGCCACGTTAATGGGCTCCATAATAATTAAAAAAGCTTTTAGAGGCGGGTCTATATGTGCGGGTCAGGGTTTGGGCGCAGCTGAGCGTTCAGGAGGGCTTCACTCTCTGAGCAGCTCTCTCTTGCTTGAACCGTTGGTCAGAGGGCGGGAAAAGCTTGACTTTGACCTCCATCATAGAGTCCAGCATGTTCTGGAAAATGACAAAAAATAAATAAGTGAATGGTTTGAGGAGGAGAAGGGGGGGGGGGGAGGAGGAAGATGAGCTATTTGGGGTTCGGGAGAAAATAACAATAACCTTTAACCTCTCTAATTGTTCACCTTCACCATTTCAGACTTAACGATGCCTTCGTCATAGATGAGAACTGTCTAGGAAAATCTGTTTTTAAGCTTACGGAGGTGCTACCCTGGATGTGTGTTCATTCTGAGATAACCTGTGAACACGCAGTGCTTCCAGGTGTAAACACTATGTCCCAGTGTTGGACTGCGTGTTCATTCAGAGATAACCTGTGAACACGCAGTGCTTCCAGGTGTAAACACTATGTCCCAGTGTTGGACGGCGTGTTCATTCAGAGATAACCTGTGAACACGCAGTGCTTCCAGGTGTAAACACTATGTCCCAGTGTTGGACTGCGTGTTCATTCCCCTGTGACTCCGGTCTCTGTAATCAAACAGGACTAAACATACCTGGGTTACTCTGCGTGGCACCGTGGAAAAATAAAAACCTCGTGTTTACACCTCCAGACAACAGTTGCCTTGGCGAAACGCCCAAACCATAAATAACCTGAAGTGCACGTGGAACTGTTTTCAACTGGTTACCCCTGGTAACAACAGTCCCATACTGTAATCCAGAACGTAACTAGGAGCACATGCCTCTTCATTATTACCGGGAGCAAAGCGCTATTAGACAGTCAATAGATATATGGAGGTCATGACTAATCGAATGCAATACACCATGGCTGTAGTATCCTGTGTTGAAGGCAATTTAAAACATAAAGTGACCTTTTTGGCTTGTATCCCATCGAAGAAACACGGATGCCTTCCCTAAGTCAAAGTGGATGGACATAACGTATTCATAACTGTATTAATATAATGACGTTATTAATGGTGAATGGACTTGTGACGATACCCCGTCGTACATGTTTTACGTCCTGTTGTCTTGCAGTGCGGTGGCACGACGCACACTTGTGTCTTTAAGGTAGATAAAGCTCATGTTTTGAAGGTGATCTCGTTTGAGATGTCTGACAGTGCAATAAGGGTTTTACAAACTGCACCCGTACATCTACACTGTGCGCGGACACTGGTTGCCCCCCCCACCCCCATAGAGAGCATTTCTCCGTCGTTGGTGATTGAGGCTGGGCGGGGGGGTGAAAGCTGCAGGGCATGTGTTTGTGATTAGCTAGGCCCTTCAACACTTTCAAGCTGTGAAAATATTTGAAAACACTTTTCATTTCCTTAGGTTGAATGGTTGAGCATCCAGACTGACACACATATCCTGATGCACCCGCACACACTGACGGATGCAGATGCGCACACACACAGGCACGCAAACACACACACACAGGCACTCTTTCTTTCTTTCTTTCTTTCTTGCTTTCTCGTCTTTTTCTCGTCTCTTTTTCTCAGACATCCAGAGTACAGGGTCTGGGGTCATTCCGGCCTCCGTGACCCCCGGGAGTAGGCAGGGAAGGTCAAGGGTCAAGCATCTCGGAGCCCTGCTGCAGTGTGCTCACGGAGCCGTTTGCGGCGCTGGGCGACCTATTGGATGTCACCGAGGGGGGATATTCCATAAGTCCATAAGTGGCCCCCGTGGAACCCAGCAGAACCCTGGGAAAGGATGGGAGGGGAGGAGATAGGAGAATTATGTTTGTGCGTCTTATGGTATTTGGCAATATTTTCTATCCATGTGTGTGTGTTGAGTGATAGGGGTTAGGTTGTGTCGAGTTTGTGTGTGTGTGTGTATTACTGTGTCTTGTATTTGGCAATATTTTTGAAGTGTGTGTGTGTTGAGTGATAGGGGTTTGGTTGTGTGTGTTATTGTATTTGGCAATATTTTAAATCTGTGTGTTTGTGTTGAGTGATATAGATTAGGGTGTGTCTGTGTGTTGAGTGGTATAGGTTAGGGTGTTTGTGTGTGTGTGTGTGTGCTGGGTGATATAGGTTAGGGTGTGTGTGTGTGTGTATGCTGGGTCATATAGGGTGTGTGTGTGTGTGTATGCTGGGTGATATAGTGTGTGTGTGTGTGTGTGTTGGGTGATATAGGTTAGGGTGTGTGTGCGTGTGTGTGTTGAGTGAAATAGGTTAGTGTGTGTGTTTGTCCGTCTGTCCCTGTCTGTCCCTCACTGTTTGGTTTGGTGTCAGTGTGTCTGTCTATGTGTGAGAGTGAGATGTTCCAGTGCTGGGGTATGTGGTGTTGAGTGGGAGTTTAGGGTTCAAGTCCCGGGCCGGGGTCAAAGTTAAACATAGGTCCTGGGTTACAGGGGCCACAGTCTCCACAGGGGGGGGAATCAGCTTTACCCCCCCCCCCCCCACACTCCTCTCATGCAGCGTTTAACGACGCCTGACCAGGCTGTGTGTTTGACCCCACATCCATCAAGCCCGTGGCGGTGGAGGCAGGGGGTCTGCAACCGCAGCCCATCCCTCCCTCCCTCCCTCCCTCCCTCCCTCACCTGTTGAGGAGGCAGGGGAGGGGGGGGGAGGAGGAGGAGGATGAGAAGTAGGAGTATGAGGAAGGAGTATGAGAAGGAGGATGAGAAGTAGGAGGATTAGGAGGAGGAGGAGGAAGCAGAGGTGGAGGAGGAGGAGGAGCTGGTTGGGGTACAAGATGCTAAACCGTGGTCTAGGTTCTATCGGTGCTCCACCATGGTTTTGCTACAGGGTCCCTGTATCATCTGGTGGTATGGGGGAGGATATTTCTGTAATTACACTATTTGGGTTAAGGGGGGGGGACTATTTATTTTCATGGGCTGACATGTTTCTGGTTTCTTGTTGGCGGGGCGGTGGGGTGCGTGTAGGAAAGTGATAGCACTGAAGTGCATTTGTTTGTTCTGGTGGAAACACAACCAAATGGAACGAGGTGGGGAGAGAGAGAGAGAGAGAGAGAGAGAGAGAGAGAGAGAGAGAGAGAGAGAGAGAGAGAGAGAGAGAGAGAGAGAGAGAGAGAGAGAGAGAGAGAGAGAGAGAGAGAGAGAGAGAGAGAGAGAGAGAGAGAGAGAGAGAGAGAGAGAGAGAGAGAGAGAGAGAGAGAGAGAGAGAGAGAGAGAGATTTTTATATGTAGGATCCTGCTGGTTCTTCTATAGGTGTGACTTCCCAGCATGCTTTGCTGGGAAATGTCCAGAAAGGACACGTCCTCCGTCTGTCTGTCTGTCGCCCCTGATGTGCCGCCATGCTGGCACGAGACCAGAGGTCAATCAACTTGGATTTAATCACTTTTGTACACACTCTGTCCTCACACTGTCAACATCCTGTTACATTGCAGCCAACATCCTGTTTGTAATCATCATCATTATTATTATTGACTTTTCGTACCTATCATATTATCTGTGTTCCCCTGTGTCTGTTGGTCTGTCTCTTTCTTCCTTTCGTTCCTTCTTTAACACACACACACACACACACACACACACACACACACACACACACACACACACACACACACACACACACACACACACACACACACACACTCGCGCAGGTCTTTTTACGACGGCTAATGTTGACCATGTGCCTATCTGTTCGCCAGTTTGAACTCTTCCCTTACAAGCGCTTCTAATCACGCGCCGTGATCGCTGCAGCTGGGAATAAAGCACTGAGGAATCGGCCCCGCCGATCGTGATCGCAATCACAGACCCTGGTGTTGTCACGACCGCCACAACAAACCCTGTTCCACACTGTGACGCGTGCGGTTCCCAGGGGGTCGAAGCGCGGCATGCAGGTTTGTGGTGGGAAGACGCCGGTCCTACACTTACATTCCGCTGCCCTGTGTAAACCATCAAAGGGGGATGGGGGGGGGGGGGGGGGGGGGGGGTGGCTGAGCGCGGCGGTCGGATCCAGATCACAGGCCGATAGCGCGGCCGTGGCTCTGACATGGATTAGCGTGAGATTACAGGTGGATTACCGGGACACAGGCCGCGGCAGGATATGAAACACCTCGCCACCCCTCCTCCGTGTTCCACAGCGTTGGCGTCCAGCGCCATCGTTCTCCAGCTCCCTCCTTCATACGGGACTGCTCTAGGGTTCTGGTTATTGGATGTGGTTATGAGCAGCCCTGACTCATTCCAAAAACATGCAGAGCCTTGTTCTGCTCTATCACCTCTGATCAGCAGTGTGTGTGAGTGTGTGTATGAGAAAGGGAGAGACACACATGTATGTTTGGGTGGGTGGTTGGGTGTGTGCGTGTTTATGACAGTGAGTTTGTTCTTGGATGTGTGCATGCATGTGTGTGTTTTTCTCTGTGTCTGCATGCATGGACGGGAGCGTATGTTTTGGGCATGTACATGCGGTGTGTGTGTGTGTGTGTGTGTGTGTGTGTGCTTAACCAAGCAGGTGCTTGCTCTGCTGATGATAACTCAGCCCTATGTGGTGAATGACTGATACCAGGGATGCAGCTGTCCGTGCACAGCTGACTTCTGGGACATGGAGTCTTCTTGCATACAGACCCCAGTCATTCTGAAACGTATTAGCCTCTCATGATGGTGGCTGAGAGTGTGAGGACTGATGTTTGCATGGGCGGCTATACTGCAGTACTGAGAACAACACTGCTAAGTGTCTGTAGAAAAATGAAGTGGCACAGACGTATAGTATAATGACATCCAAGGCCTGCGGACAAGAGTTCACGATCTGTATCTGACCTTATCTCTCTTCCGCTGTCTTCCCTCTATCTTTATTTCTCCTGAGCCGCTCCTTGTGGTGAGCTGCGGTGCAACGAGTGCCATCTTTTGTCATCACCCTATGCAATCCTTCCCCTCACAGCCACTCCGTCACGCGCCGTCGTTTGACAGACTCTCTCAGCCCTGAGCTGGGAACCCGGACCACCACAGCCCACATCTGTCCTCCTCCCGGGAGGACAGCTGACCATTGGAACCGGTGATGCTGATTGGTCACACGTCAACATGTGATAAATGGCCTGTGTGTGTGTGACACACAAATAGAGTGACGGAGAGGGGAAGGGAGAAAGAGTTTGAATTGACACAACATTAAGTTGTCACCTTTCAGCTCTCGTAGGTGGAGCTGAGTTATTGTCAAGATTTATCTCAGGGAGAGAGAGAGAGAAGTGGTGTTTGGATGGAGATGGAAGGAGGGAGGCGGGTTGGGGGGGGGGGAAACAAATCTTTTCGCCACTTCCTTATCAGATTTTCAGATCTCCCAGTCGACCCTGTTGTTATTACAGCCCACTGCTCTGGCCCCCACCTCGCTGACTGCTTACCACCGCGAGGCTATGATGAATAACGTGAGTGGAGTTGACACTACAGGGCAAGGACTGCCACGCCGTCTCCTCTCTCTTCCTCCTCCCCCCTCGTGAGACGTACCTCCTGCTCCCCTGGCGCCTGGAGTCAGGTAGCCCGCCACACGCTAGCAGACGTTAGCTACCTCCCCCTCCTCTGGCGTCTGGCATCCGTTAGGCCGCTAGACGCTAGCAGATTTTAGCTACCTCTCGCACCTCTGCCACCTGGGGTACGCTAACCCGCTAGGCGCTAGCAGACGTTAGCTACCTCCCGCTCCTCTGGCGCCTGGGGACCGCTAGCCCGCTAGGCGCTAGCAGACGTAAGCTACCTCCCGCTCCTCTGGCGCCTGGGGTCCGCTAACACGCTAGGCGCTAACAGATGTTAGCTACCTCCCGCTCCTCTGGCGCCTGGGGACCGCTAACATGCTAGGCGCTAGCAGACGTTAGCTACCTCCCGCTCCTCTGGCGCCTGGGGACCGCTAGCCCGCTAGGCGCTAACAGACCTTTGCGTACACGCAGCGTGTCACGAGTGCATTCATTCAGGTGTGAGAAAAAACCCACACAAAGCGCCTCTGTGTGTTAGCCGTTGTAGTAGTCTCGAGTTGCGGTTTATTTTCTCACTCCCTCCCCCACCCTGACCCACCACTTTTTTTTTCTTTTTTCTGTTCAATACCCTCATTCACAAGCGTTTGTTTTTCCATTACGTGGAAAAACGGTGAATTTGACCTTGGATCGCCCATGTTCCGCTAATGAGTGTAAAGTATACGAGATGGTGGTGGGGGGGGGGGGGGGGGGGGGGGGTTCAGAGATTGATCTGTGTACTCGGGAAACCCGGGTGGCCTGAGAGGTGAGGCAGAAGAAGAAGTTCAATTAAGAACACGATGGCAAATCAGGGAAGGCTTTGTAAACTGTGGAACAGTTTTTTCTTTAACCTTTGAGGAGCGCGGAGGCCCAAATTGTCCAGAGAGTCTCTCTGGCTGAGACGAAGGAAACCATTTTTATTCATCTGTTTATAAAGACGCATGAGGCTGCACTGGGGAGAGAGACCGGGAGAGGGAGGGAGAGAGAGAGAGAGACAGGAAGAGGTAGAGTGTGAGAGAGAATTGGGGGGGGGGGGGGGGGGGGGAGAGAGAGAGAGAGAGCCATCACAGTGAGTGATGGTCCAGCAGGAATATTGGGTTTATGATGCAAATTCCTTAATGATTCTCTCCATCTTCACACTTTCCTGCAGACAAAAACACATAACACATAACACATTCACTGAACAAACACCGTATTATAAAATAAATCAGACATACGGTTTTGGAGAACAAAGACCAGCATGAACACTTTTGATCGGCGAATGATTTTAAGCTGCGGTATTTTCTTTCCAAATGTAACGCCATCTTCTATTACATCCTTCTGTTTCCGCTTAAACTCGGCTGGGGAGCTGTCTAAGAAAAAAGAAATCACATCCAAGTGAAGGCTTCACAAGGCAGCGCTAGTTTGAGGCTATGTCTCTCTTTATACTGTGAGTAAAGTCAACAAAACACAAATTACCCCCCGCCCCCCCACCCTCTGATGGTCCTCAGCCGTGCAAATCCATATGCTAATCGGTACTGTGTATAATGTTCTCAATACCTGGATGAATGTACTGTATGTTGAAAGCGTATACTGTATTGGCTCCAGGGGCTCCAGGTGGAATGCCGTTTGCTGGAAGAATCTCGGGTCCCCCCCTCCCCGTTATCCCACATCACAACAGCGTCTCCACGGATCCTTCTGTTCGGCGTAATCCTCTGCTTCTCGTCCTCCTGCTGCCTGACTGAATCTGTTCTGACCTGACTCTGCCGTGCCGTGGCGGGGTGAGCGCTGGGTCGTGATTGGCCGGGACCCTCGCAGAGAGAGAGAGAGAGAGAGAGAGAGAGAGAGAGAGAGAGAGAGAGAGAGAGAGAGAGAGAGAGAGAGAGAGGAGAGAGAGAGAGAGAGGAGAGAGAGAGAGAGAGAGAGAGAGAGAGAGAGAGAGAGAGAGAGAGAGAGAGAGAGAGAGAGAGAGAGAGAGAGAGAGAGAGAGAGAGAGAGAGAGAGAGAGAGGAGAGAGAGAGAGAGAGAGAGAGAGAGAGAGAGATCACAGGCACAACGCCGTGATGGTGATTATGAATGGCGGATGATGTCAAACATTGTCACAGCGACGGGTCGACTGACGGCGCTGTTTTTTCCGCTGCCGACGATGAGGTCATCCCATTTAAAGTTTAGTTGGTGAAACGGCACACCTTGCAGTGGATGGGAAATATTGAAACGATGAATGTGTTTCTCATTGAAGGCCTTCTTGGCGCCGTGCTTTGTGCTTCGCCGCGACGGCAGGCGATTTACTGCCACACAGATTCTAACAACCCTCGCCAACTACACTGTAATCTAGCCCCAGAGTACCTGCACTCCTCAGTTCCCCAGCACTATATTATCTCTCACTCTCGCTCTCTCTCGCGCTCTCTCTGTCTCTTTCTTCCTCAAACCCCCTCAATCTCACGCACACTTTATCACTCATCATTATCTCCCTTTGCCATGAAGGAAATGTCAAAGCCATTTTTTCTTTTGTTCAGAAGAATCTTGTGAGGTCGGTTTCACCTTTTTTTCTTTTCCATAATGCTCCATCTTCTGTTTGTTTATCGCTCTTATTTCTCTCTGTCTGTCTCTATTTCGCTCTCTCTTTATCTTTCTGTCTCTCTCTCCCTCTCTTTCTGTCTCACTCTGAGTGTGCGGTCTCTTTATCCCTTCTCTTGGAACGCATGTTCTACTCAGTGACATCCTGTTCATGTTTCCCAGCTGGGCTGGCTCTGGGGAGTAGTATATAAGTAACCCCCTTTCGAGAAAAAGCCACACCCAGGTCATAGGTCAGATCAAAGCGGAAACCACACATACAACATCCGGTCTGTCCCAGTGTTGACCGGTGTTGACCACTGATGCCCAATGTTAACCATGTTGAGCGGAAGTTGTATTCCTGCTAAACATCCGTTTTGTTAAACATCCGTTTAGTTAGAATAGGCAGAATGCTCCGGAAGTGGCTGTGATGCCTGTGATGCCTGTGATGCCTGCGATGCCTGCGTTGCCTGCGTTGCCTGAGGATCCGGTGTGTCTGAGGCTCCGGAAGTGAGTGTGTGGCTCCGGTGTGTCTGAGGGGAAAGGATTAAACAGGGGCTATCTTAAAAAGGGGGGGCATGGGGAAAGGGTGGGGGTCAAGCGTGGAGAGGTGTTTATGGGATGGTGTGTGTGTGTGTGTGTGTGTGTGTGTGTGTGTGTGTGTGTGTGTGTGTGAAGCGGGGTTTTCAAAACATATAGTCTTGGTTGTCGACATACATTGAAATCAAACAAAAGGGTGAAACAGTTTTCAAAGGGGGCATGGGGAAAGGGTGGGGGTCAAGCGTGGAGAGGTGTTTATGGGATGGTGGGGGCATGTGTGTGTGTGTGTGTGTGTGTGTGTGTGTGTGTGTGTGTGTGTGTGTGTGTGTGTGTGTGTGACATACGGGGTGGGGGCATTTTTAAAAGCGGGTGTGTGTGTCTGTTAGGATAGTATTGCCTTTAAAAACAGTCATCCTTTGTGGTTATACACATCTTTCTCATCATGGACACAGCAACAGCAGAGCACCAGGACAGCGTGAAGCGGCCTTCTCTAGGTATGTGGATGGGTCATACACCACAATATAACCAAGGGGCTATGGAGGATGATATGCCAGTGCCTAATGCTCCACTCAAGAGAATGAAGAATTCTAAAATCGGGGGAGATCGACGCACAGAAGCATCAACTGTGTATTATGGCGATGAAGGCTTTGCGTACGTAATTTCATTCAAGGATGGATATGTTGTGTTAAAAGCAAAAGACTGTGATGATGATCTACGCATGTCTACCCATGATTGGCTACATTTCCGTGAGAATGTATGTCCTGAGCTGGATATTGAAGATGGAGTCAAGGCCCCTAAGTCTCCCAGTG
>JACYXH010000835.1:2500-92500 GCA_026745465.1 Lota lota
CTCTCTTTCTCTCTCTCTCTCTCTGATGTTCTGAGATGTTTATATGAAGCGATCCTCTCAGAAGTACCATGTTTTGTGGACGTTGTACAGTACAGCGCCTTTAGCCTAGACAGCAGTCATGGCACTAAACCTACGGAGACTCTGGCCTAGCTAACGCCCGTCGCGGCTCCTTTAGCCTAGACAGCAGTCATGGCACTAAACCTACGGAGACTCTGGCCTAGCTAACGCCCGTCGCGGCTCCTTTAGCCTGGACAGCAGTCATGGCACTAAACCTACGGAGACTCTGGCCTAGCTAACGCCCGTCGCGGCTCCTTTAGCCTAGACAGCAGTCATGGCACTAAACCTACGGAGACTCTGGCCTAGCTAACGCCCGTCGCGGCTCCTTTAGCCTGGACAGCAGTCATGGCACTAAACCTACGGAGACTCTGGCCTAGCTAACGCCCGTCGCGGCTCCTTAAGCTGTATTCATATTGACACACGGTGAAAATCACACTGCAAAATAACTGCTGGTACTTCCCTCATAGCTGATCCTGGGTGACTTCAGCCAAACGCTCACCCGCTTTTCTCTCACGGGTCACCTTCGCTCTTCATCGTGGGGTTGTTTCAAGGGCAGGGAGGGGTTAGGCCACCCTGTCTACAACAGGAGGTGTTCCCGCTTCCATTATAATCCTCTGCCCCCCGGGCTGACCCCTGGACACACCGCCGTGACCACTTCCTCACTGAGGTTAGCATTAGCCGCTAATGCTAAGCAGAGCTAGCAAGACGAGTAGGGCCAGAAGGGTTTCGTTGCCCACAGTTTCACTGTGTTTACACAAACACACACATACGATACACACATGTCGCGTACACACACACACACACACACACACACACACACACACACAGACAGACACACACAGTAGGCCTACATGTCCCAGATAGGGTCATGAATGGCGTGTAGAGTGGTAGACTTCTGAATGAAAACATGTTAATTTATTCATATTCATATGTCCAACGGTACAACAGAACACAGCGACGCTATTTATTCTCTGATTATCTTTTCTTACACATTACGATACAATTTCTTATAGTGAATATTTCTTTCTTTATTCCATTTATTAGTCAATATAATCGACACATGGTAGCTAGGTGGTTTTCTCATCATGGAATAGCAGATTTTGATTTCCAGTACTGTGAATTTATTTGTATTATACTTGTTCACCTGGGAGATACTTTTTATTTTATTTTGTCCTTCAATCTTCAACATGGACTAAACCGTTTATTATTTTTGGTTTGAGCATCTTTTTTTTAAATGATTGAGCAATGTTTTTGCTTGCCGAATAAATCCTAAGGTAGGCTATAGATTTGTACTTAAGACTGTCAGTATTTTCTTATCAACATTGATGTGCATTTTTATGATCACATTTAATGAAAATGTTTTGCGACGAACCTGAAATGTATAAATGCATAGATATATATATATGTAATAGTTGATTCAATGAGCTGGATTAAATAAACTAATATGTAGATAACCTGCATCATTGCTTAATTGGAAAGGATTTCAGTACATTCTTTGAGAACCTTCATGACGTAACGTTTCGTAACATAACATAATGACAAACACCGATGACGAGGTGGACTCAAACGTGAGAAGGCTTTAGTGTTGTTGCAGTGCCGTCTAGTGGACACTTTAGTAACCGCAGCATGTTTAAGATGTTCGATTATGCCTCTGCGTAAGCGGCGGCGGACGGAGTCACTGACGCACATATATCCCTTTATTTTCTAATGTGATGGTGAACTCAACTTTATTTTGAAAACATAAAACGTTTACATATAATTCCATCCAATCGAACTTGGACAAACAGTGAGTGTTAACCTTTTTTTTGTTGCTATGCCGGGAACTACCCGAAGTATTAAATGTCAAAACCAACTGACACGTCACGTGACGTGACGAAGTCAAACATGGCGCCGCAGTGCTGAGGTAGCAGCAGCAGCCCCGTCTCGCCCGATGCTTCTCACCGCGGACACCGATCACCGCCTGGTTTCCTTAGCCTCTCTCCGTCGCCTGCCTTCCCGCAGGGCCAGGCCCGACATGACGGCCTGAACCAGCAGCTCCTCCCCTCTGCCGGCCAGACATGCTCCAGCAGCAGCAGCGGCGACCCTCTCATCCACAGCAGACCTCCCGATCTCAGGCAGAAAGCACCAGAACCAAGAGCATGTTTCTGTCCAGGGCGCTGGAGAAGATCCTCTCCGACAAGGAGGTGAAGAGGAGCCAACACAGCCAGCTCCGGAAAGCCTGTCAGGTCGCACTCGGTGAGTCCGGGGTTTGGCCGTGAACCATGGCGTCTTATCTTACCGGTGATGTGAGGTTACGGCCGGCTGACAGACGTGGAAACCCTGCTAGGCGAAAGGGGAAAGGCGCGCTAGCCGTTAGCCTGGCCGTTAGCCTAGCTGTTAGCATCCGAATGGCCTTCCTGCACACACACACACACACATACACATCCAAGAGGGTCAGGTGGCAACGTCGGCTAACCGGAGCTAGCGGGGGGACAGTCAGGTGGTCGCGAACAGCTCCCCGCTCACTACGTGAATGCATCGTTTTGACGTGTTTTCTCGCTGTTGATAACTGCTAACAGGACCGCAAGCCGTGTGGCTGCTTGGGCTCACATTGTTGACATGTTAGCCGGTGCTACTTCAGCCAGACGGCAGCAACAGACCCATCGCTGTGCCCTGACGTGGTGCGAGTGTGTTGGTGTGTTATTCACTTCTGCCAGGGCTGTAATGGAAGTCCGGGATCTGCCTGAAAATCTGAAATGCCTTTCAGCCCACACAACCCCCGGGTGTGCGTTACGCACACACTTACGCACGCACGCACGCACATGCACACGCGCACGCACACACACACACACACGCACTTCCGTTATATTTGTGTACACGTTTGCCTCGGGAAGACTGTGGATCCTGTTTGAATGAGAAGAGCGACCCTTGATAAACACTCACTGAAGTAGTGTTGGGAATCGCGTCTTGTTGACTTCTCCTCAGATATTGCCAGTGGTTCCGCGTCACTCCGGTTCTGCTTGTTCCAAGATAAACATGTCCTGCTGCAACGTTTTTGTCTTTCCTCTACAGCAAAAGTTGGCATGTTAACCGTAGTGTTTGCTTGTGCGCCGTCTTGTCTTTTGTCTTGTCATTCTTCAGTCTTTAGATATGATCTTAAAACCATTTCCTCGATTCATAGAAGGATGTGTGTGTGTGTTTGTAACGGTGCATTACTGCACATCATACACAGCACACACATATATGATACAGTATTATGTATCTATATGCACGCCTACGCTATTCTTCATCATCCGTATTCAAAAACAACTATTCTATAGTCATAAGTGCGTAATCAGTCATGGATCGCGGCTCTTTAATGTTGGTCAGTAGGCCTATTTGAGTTGGTGGCGGAGGAGAGATAGGAGCACATGGCAATAGGGCTCTTCCTGTTTTCTGATGAGTTGGCGACATGACAGTTTGTGTAAATAAATATCACATTGTTATTACCCCGTCGATATTAACCGTTTATATTGAAGTCTTTGTTAAGACACCCTCGGGAACTCATTGTTAACAGTGCCCCTTCCAAATACATTTAGCTGTTTAGCAGAGACACACACACACACACACACACACACACACACACACACACACACACACACACACACACACACACACACACACACACACACACACACACACACACACAGCCTAGTAAAGTGTGTTGCGGCATGTTCAGGCTGGTCTGGACTCGTAAGTAATCATGTCTGGGTATAACAATAACAGCCGCATAACAAGAGAGAAATGGAGTCCCCAAGCCATGGGGAACTGCGCTAACGAGCTTAGCTTCAATCACCAATCGAAGCCAGCTGAGCGTACCGTACGTACGCAGGCTTCGGGCGGGCTAGTGGAGTGGTTAGGGTGGTTGAATCCCAACTGATGACATTCGAACCCCAATGTCCACAGTCTGCCTGTAGGCATCCTACCTAGAGCACGATGCCCTCAGCCCGACCTGCTCTTAATGACATGTATCAGAATTCTCTGTAAGACTCTGTGGGTGAAAGCGTCTGGTGAAATGTAAATGACTAAATAGTAACTGGTGTGCGTAAGGAAGTTGAAGAGGAAAGGACTGTGGAATGTAAACTTAAAATGGTGGACACTTACCTCCTCATTTTTGGGCCCCTGCAGACTTTGATTACTGTTAATGTTTCAACTGTGTGTGTGTGTGTGTGTGTGTGTGTGTGTGTGTGTGTGTGTACTTGTTGATTCAGAGAGGGGTCAGATCATTTGGGCACTGCTTTCAGTTGCTACAAGGCTTAAGGTCATTCTCACTAACCCTTCCCCTCTCCTGTCTCCCTTCACAGATGAAATCAAGGTTGAGCTCGAGAAACAAAAGTGAGTAGAAAAACGTTTGTAAATGATGTTGCAAAGTGCATAGAGGCGGTTTAGGGCCCTTGCATTTGTTCAGGAGTTTAGGGCCCCAACAGTAGCAGAGCGTCTCCGACTTGAGTTACAAACACAGTAACAGAAACTCTCTGATGGCCTGCCTTGTGTTAAAACATTAAAGACCACAAAGAAGTCATTTTGAACCTTCAGGTCTCTCTCTTTCTCTCTAATGTCTCTCTCTTCATCTTCTGTCTCTCTCTCTCTCTCTCTGTCTGTCTGCCCCCCCGTCTCCCTCTCTCTCTCTCTCTGTCTGTCTGTCTGCCCCCCCGTCTCCCTCTCTCTCTGTCTCTCTCTGTCTGTCTGTCTCTCTCTCTCTCTGTCTGTCTGTCTCTCTCTCTCTGTCTGTCTCTCTCTGTCTCTCTCTCTCTGTCTGTCTCTCTCTCTGCCCCCCCTCTCTCTCTCTCTCCCTCCCTGCCTATGTCTCTCTATCAGAGATGGCACGGTTGTTCCACCCAGGGTAAACTACATTGAGGCTGACAAGTACGTCCTGCCGTTCGAGCTGGCCTGTCAATCAAAGTCCCCTCGGATAGTCAGCACCTCCCTCGACTGTCTGCAGGTACGCACGCACGCACGCACGCACACACACACTCACGCACGCACGCACGCACGCACACTATACATACACTAGGCACGCACGCACACACACACTATACATACACTATGCACGCACGCACACGCACGCACGCACACACTATACATACACTATGCACGCACATGCACACGCACGCACACACACACTATACATACACTATGCACACATGCACGCACATACACTGTGCACGCACACGCACATGCACACGCACACACACACACACACTATACATACACTATGCACACACATGCACACGCACACACACACATACACTATGCACACACGCACGCACATGCGCACGCACACACACTATACATACACTATGCACGCACGCACGCACGCACGTACTGATGAAGTAATTAATGCTTGTGACCCAGTGTGGTGTTGTATGTGTGTGGAGCCCCTCTCTCTCTCTCTCTCTGAGCTGTGTGCTGTGTGGCCCCTCTCTCTCTCTCTCTGAGCTGTGTGGCCCCTCTCTCTCTCTCTCTCTGAGCTGTGTGCTGTGTGGCCCCTCTCTCTCTCTCTCTCTCTCTGAGCTGTGTGGCCCCTCTCTCTCTCTCTCTCTCTCTGAGCTGTGTGCTGTGTGGCCCCTCTCTCTCTCTCTCTCTGAGCTGTGTGCTGTGTGGCCCTCACCCTCTAGAAGCTGATCGCCTACGGTCACATCACAGGGAACGCCCCTGACGGAGGGGCCCCAGGGAAGCGGCTGATCGACCGCCTGGTGGAGACCGTGTGTAACTGCTTCCAGGGGCCCCAGACCGATGACGGCGTGCAGCTGCAGATCATCAAGGTAGGGCCCCCTGTCTGGCTCTCCGATTGGTTCATTTATTGTTACTAGTATTGCCTCTGGTCTTCCTAATATCTACTGCCATCGAATCAGCATTTATTGACTCCGATTTTCAGGTTGCTGTTTAAAGTTGTTTTTGTGTCATTTTATTATTATATCTATAGTAAAATATAAAGCAAAGTGATATTGTTGTAATCAATATCCCTGATCAGTCAGCATATCCTCGTGACTAATGTTGCTGCTCTTTATGTTGATGTTGATGTGCTGTAAACAAGCTAAAAGCTAAATAACATCTCAGCATTGCTATCGGTGTTAAACAAAAACCTGTAAAAGGGGGATAAAAATGTCTAAAGGAGAGGGTGTGAGCGGTGGAACAAAGTGTGGGACTGCATCATTAAAAGGATCTGACCTCTGAGTTGACCGGAGGTTTAGTGCTGGAGTTCCATAATCTGTCCTACGTCTCATTCCTCAAAGTCTCAGGGTGACTTCCCGGAATAATCTGCTGTAGTTTGATAAATGCTGTAGCTTGACAAGGTGAGTTATCCGGTTTTAACCGGTCGTGGGAGGTAAACGGTTAATCAGTAACCAGGTTTTACCCGGCTGTGGGAGGAAAAGGTCCCGTTGGCGTTCCCGCTGGCGTTCCCGTGAAGGGAGAGCTTGTTGAGGTGCAAAGTCTGCCCTGCTTCAGCCGAGAGGAGAAAATAAATAAAGCTTTCTAAATAAATGTTGACCAAGGACTTATGAAGCCCCTGGCGTGTTGTGCGGATGCATGGACACTTTAATAACTTTAGTACGAGGTCAATATGAAGTCACTATATCAACCTGCGCAGGCTGCCTAGACGTTTGCAGCCTCCAGTCATTAATCAGGAAGACATTTGAATTGGTTCGTTCATTTGTCATCAGCGCTGAGAAAGGGAAGTTCTCACGATGAGCCGGGGATCAATGGACCGCATTTCGGAAATGTGTCGCCACTGACCACCGGCCGATCATGCAAACCCATGCATCTTTATCGCCTCCACCCCCCCACCCCCCCCACACCCCCACCCCCCCCCAGGCGTGGTCATAAACAACCAAGATGGCTGCCGCTGATGTGGAATGGACTGTTATTAAATGAACTGGACGGTATATCTTTTCTAAGTCATCCTCACCACCCCCCCCCTCTCCTCCTCCTCCCCCCTCTCTCCTCCTCCTCCCCCCTCTCTCTCCTCCTCTCTCCTCCCCCCTCCTCTCTCCTCCCCCTCTCCTCCTCCCCCCTCCTCTCTCCTCCCCCTCTCCTCCTTCCCCCTCCTCTCTCCCCCCTCTCCTCCCCCCTCCTCTCTCCTCCCCCTCTCCTCCTCCCCCCTCCTCTCTCCCCATCTCTCTCCTCCTCTCTTCTCCCCCCTCCTCTCTCCTCCTCCCCCCCCTCTCTCCCCCCTCTCTCCTCCTCCTCCCCCCTCTCTCTCCTCCTCTCTCCTCCCCCCTCCTCTCTCCCCCCTATCTCCTCCCCCTCCTCTCTCCTCCCCCCTCCTCCTCCCCCCTCCTCTCTCCTCCTCCCCCCTCCTCTCTCCCCCTCTCTCTCCTCCTCTCTCCTCCCCCCTCCTCTCTCCTCCTCCCCCCCCTCTCTCCCCCCTCTCTCCTCCTCCCCCCTCTCTCTCCTCCTCTCTCCTCCCCCCTCCTCTCCCCTCTCTCCTCCCCCCTCCTCTCTCCCCCCTCTCCTCCTCCCCCCCTCCTCTCTCCCCCCTCTCTCCTCCTCCTCCCCCCTCTCTCTCCTCCCCCCCTCTCTCTCCTCCTCTCTCCTCCCCCCTCCTCTCTCCCACCCCCCACCCCGCAGGCCCTCCTGACGACGGTGACCTCCCCCCACATCGAGATCCACGAGGGCACGGTTCTGCTGACAGTGCGCACCTGCTACAACATCTACCTGGCCAGCAGGAACCTCATCAACCAGACCACGGCCAAGGCCACGCTCACGCAGATGCTCAACGTCATCTTCACGCGCATGGAGAGCCAGGCGGTACGCCCCCCCCGCCTCCACGGGCCCCCGGCCCCACACCTCCCCCCCGCCTCCACGGCCCCCCGGCCCCACACCTCCCCCCCGCCTCCACGGGCCCCCGGCCCCACACCTCCCCCCCGCCTCCACGGGCCCCCGGCCCCACACCTCCCCCCCGCCTCCACGGGCCCCCGGCCCCACACCTCCCCCCCGCCTCCACGGGCCCCCGGCCCCACACCTCCCCCCCGCCTCCACGGGCCCCGGCCCCACACCTCCCCCCCGCCTCCACGGGCCCCCGGCCCCCCGGCCCCACACCTCCCCCCCGCCTCCACGGCCCCCCGGCCCCACACCTCCCCCCCGCCTCCACGGCCCCCCGGCCCCCCGGCCCCCCGGCCCCACACCTCCCCCCCGCCTCCACGGGCCCCCGGCCCCCCGGCCCCACACCTCCCCCCCGCCTCCACGGCCCCCCGGCCCCACACCTCCCCCCCGCCTCCACGGCCCCCCGGCCCCCCGGCCCCACACCTCCCCCCCCGCCTCCACGGCCCCCCGGCCCCGCACCTCCCCCCGCACCTCCCCCCGCACCTCCCCCCGGCCTCCCCCCGCACCTCCCCCCGGCCTCCTCTGACAGGGGCCTTTTTATCAGCAGCCATATTTGTCATGTTACATGGTGATGTCACTGCATGCGTGACCTCGTGTTTGCTGTAATGTGCTGAGAAGCTCTACCGCAGAATCCCTCAGGGGATTACTCATTCTCATCTCCTCCTCCTCCTCCTCCTCCTATTTCTTCATCTCCTCCTTCTACTCCTCCTCCTCCTCCTCCTATTTCTTCATCTCCTCCTTCTACTCCTCCTCCTCCTCCTCCTATTTCTTCATCTCCTTCTTCTACTCCTCCTCCTCCTATTTCTTCATCTCCTTCTTTTACTACTCCTCCTCCTCCTCCTATTTCTTCATCTCCTTTTTCTACTCCTCCTCTGTTTTCTTCTTCTCCTTTTCCTTCTTCTCCTTCTTCTTCACTGGTGTTTAGGCTCTGGAGGCCCAGCAGGAGCAGGAGAAGGACCGGCTCCGCCCCCCCCAGCCGCACCCCTCCCCCGTCCCAGGAGGAGGAGGAGGAGGAGGAGGTGGGAGGAGGTCCGGGTCGCCCCGCTCAGACCGCTCCCCCACCCCCGAGCCAGGCACCCCCGCCTCCCCCTCCCCCGCCGCAAGCACCCCCGACCTGACCGCCGTCGACCCCGGCACCACCCCCCCTCCCGCTCCTCCTCCCTCTCCTCCTCCTCCCGCTCCTCCAGCTCAGGCGGAAGACATCGCCGTGGAAACGCCCTCCATCAACGGGGAGGCTGAGAACGGTGAGGCAGCGGAGGAGGAGGAGAGAGGAGGAGGAGGAGGAGGAGGAGGAGGAGGAGCAGCAGGGGTGGAGCACGCAGAGCCCTCTACGGGTGGGTGTTTGTTTAACACCACCAGGCCGGGCCACCCGGGTGGCGCTTGGGCCGTGTGGTTCAGTCCGTTTAGAGGTCCCCGGTCCCCCGCCATGGGGGTGGGGGTCCCCGGGGGACACATGTCCAGGCGTGAGTCATGGGGGTGGGGGGGACCGGGGGACACATGTCCAGGCGTGAGTCATGGGGGTGGGGGTCGTTGCCCCGCCGATGGGTGTGACCCGGCAGCGATAGCGTAGCCTTTAGCTTGTTCACGGCAGACCAAGCAGGAATCAGCGGGGGGGGACGGGGACGGGACGGGACGGGACGGGATGGGGGGGGGGGGGACGGGACGGGGGGGGGGGGGGGGGACCTCCTGCGGTTTGTCTTTTGACGCGCCTTCGTTATCGTCCACTAACCCCGGCCTCGTCCTTGTTTGAACCCCTGTCTCAGACGCCGTGTTTGAGGACGAGCCGCCGGCGTCCGTCCCCAGCGACGCGACCCCCCCAGAGGACGAGGACCAGCCAGAGAGCGAGCGAGGTCTGTCCGGGCCCCCCGCCGAGGGGGAGGAGCCTCCGCCCGTGACCCCGCCCACACAGACCCACACAGGTCAGACCCCGCCCCACCTGCTCGTAACCGTGGCGATGGCCAACGGTCCGATTAGCAACGGATGCTTGCGGAGTGGGCTGGTTTGAGGCGGTCACAGCAGGAGGCCCCCCCCCCCCCCCGGTTAAAACGGAAATGCGCACACATTTTGAAAAAGGGACGAATTTGCTTCCGTTACATTTCACAATGCGCTCCGGTTGTCGGTGATCCAGAGACGGTTATCGGCACTGCACCGTGTGCGTGTGTTAACGTGTGTAGCGGGACGTCCTCTAGACGTCCTCTAGAACATGTGCAAATGCTCCTTTGACCCTCCTGTATCTGTAACGCCCAGGCCCGGACTCGCCGGCGCCGCCCCGCGCGGAGGCCCCTGAGCCAGCGCCCCCTAGGGGCCCGGCTGACCACCACACCAACGGCATCGGGGAGGACCGGGCCTCGGTGTCCTCCACAGACCTGCTGGTGAGATGGGGCGAGGCACGCACACGGGCTAACCCACAGCTCAGGACACCTAGCGCCGTGCTGCTGATCACGGGATGCTAAGCTAATAACGGATGCTTTCAAAGATAATGCTACTTCTCCTTGGCTCTGCTTTGGATCTGGATATCCCGCTATAATATGGAATTCACTGTGTGTGTGTGTGTGTGTGTGTGTGTGTGTGTGTGTGTGTGTGTGTGCCCGTGTGTGTGTGTGCCCGTATGTGTGTGCCTGTGTGTGTGTGTGCCCGTGTGTGTGTGTGTGTGTGCCCGTGTGTGTGTGTGTGTGCCCGTGTGTGTGTGTGCCCGTGTGTGTGTGTGTGTGTGTGTGCCCGTGTGTGTGTCCGTGTGTGTGCCTGTGTGTGTGTGCCCGTGTGTGTGTGTGTGCCCGTGTGTGTGTGTGCCCGTGTGTGTGTGTGCCCGTGTGTGTGTGTGTGTGCCCGTGTGTGTGCCCGTATGTGTGTGCCTGTGTGTGTGTGTGCCCGTGTGTGTGTGCCCGTGTGTGTGTGCCCGTGTGTGTGTGTGTGTGTGTGTGTGTGTGCCCGTGTGTGTGTGTGTGTGTGCCCGTGTGTGTGTCCGTGTGTGTGCCCGTGTGTGTGTGTGTGCCCGTGTGTGTGTGTGCCCGTGTGTGTGTGTGTGCCCGTGTGTGTGTGTGCCCGTGTGTGTGTGTGCCCGTGTGTGTGTGTGCCCGTGTGTGTGCCCGTGTGTGTGCCCGCGTGTGTGTGTGTGTGTGCCCGTATATGTGTGCCTGTGTGTGTGTGTGCCCGTGTGTGTGTGCCCGTGTGTGTGTGCCCGTGTGTGTGTGTGTGTGTGCCCGTGTG
Source organism: Lota lota (assembly GCA_026745465.1). Lineage (NCBI taxonomy): Eukaryota > Metazoa > Chordata > Actinopteri > Gadiformes > Lotidae > Lota > Lota lota. The sequence continues at coordinate 13,610 of JACYXH010000835.1, forward strand.
TGTGTGTGCCCGTGTGTGTGTGTGTGTGTGCCCGTGTGTGTGTGTGTGCCCGTGTGTGTGTGTGTGCCCGTGTGTGTGTGTGTGTGCCCGTGTGTGTGTGTGTGCCCGTGTGTGTGCCCGCGTGTGTGTGTGTGTGTGTGTGTGTGTGTGTGTGTGTGTGTGTGTGTGTGTGTGTGTGTGTGTGTGTGTGTGTGTGTGTGTGTGTGTGTGTGTGTGTGTGTGTGTGTGTGTGTGTGTGTGTGTGTGCCCGTATGTGTGTGCCTGTGTGTGTGTGTGCCCGTGTGTGTGTGCCCGTGTGTGTGTGCCCGTGTGTGTGTGTGTGCCCGTGTGTGTGTGTGCCCATGTGTGTGCCCGTGTGTGTGTGTGCCCGTGTGTGTGTGTGCCCGTGTGTGTGTGTGTGCCCGTGTGTGTGTGTGTTTGTGTGCCCGTATGTGTGTGCCTGTGTGTGTGTGCCCGTGTGTGTGTGTGTGCCCGTGTGTGTGTGTGTGTGCCCGCGTGTGTGTGGGTTCCACCAGGACGCAGAGACTCTGCAGGGGGGCCAGTCCGCGGTGCGGTTCTCCCACATCCTCCAGAAGGACGCCTTCCTTGTGTTCCGTTCCCTCTGCAAGCTCTCCATGAAGCCCCTGGCCGACGGACCCCCAGACCCCAAGTACGTGGCCGGGGATCGAACCCACAACCCTAGAGGGTCCAGAATGTAGACCAGGAGAGTGTCGTCGGACTCTGCCAGGACCTTGATCAGTCACTCTCTCCCGATGCAACCTGCAGAGAATGCAGCTGTCATGTCCTTAGGGGCCAAACAAGATTGGGAACCTCTGGGCGAGCAGCTGGGGTGTTCAACCCTCACCCCTGACCCCTGACCCTAAATCTTAAACCCTAACCCATGAACCTGACCCTTTCCTTTATGTCTCTGTAGTCATTGAGAGGGGTGTGGTGAAACGCCAGTGTGAAGTCATTATCACACAGGACTATTACACTGGTTTACCTCTTCCCTTAGACTCTGCCGAGCCAGGTCTTTTAGCTCTAGGTCACGTTCCAGTCATCGCTTCACCTGCAGCCGCTGTATTATTCAGCATCATTCACCCGGTGTTGAATAGCTCGGATCACAGGCTGATAACGCTTGGGCTTTTATAAGAGGCGCGCTTCTCATAAAACCTCTTCCTCAAAAAGCTTTTAATCTGAAAGGCACTGCCGTTTCCCACTGGCGGCCACTTCCTCCTACGGCGAACGCGGTCTAAGGTAAACCCAGGTGCCACCCGTTGCCACGCGGCACTCTGGCGCAGGTGAACACGTTTCCATCCTGGCCGTTGACCTGTCATAGGATCTGATCTGCGTAACTCTAAGCCACCGTAAGCTGAGCTGGATCAGAACCGGCTGGAGCGGGGAGACATCCCTACACCAGACCGACTGGAACTTTACCTTCAGACCGCTCTCCTGAACGCGTAGTGTTCGCGTCTGGTGTTTTGGGAGCACGAGCCGAACGCTGAGGCTATAAGAGTATAGTTATTTAGCTTAGCTACATCATCTTTAGCTTGGCTACATCATCAGTGGCTCTGGCGTTTGACTGGAGTAGGGTCTGTGTGCTGCGCACGTCACATCATTGCAGTCGTGCAGATTGGGTTCTTGAAATTGCTAGCTCCTAATAACATTGCTATCTTGGCTGCATTAGCAGAGTAGCTTCCCAATGCTGGCCTCTTGAGCTCCCCATTAATGTCCCATTGTATTCACACCTGTATTATCATTACACCCTAACTATCTATCCTCCATGTTGGGTTCCTCCCCCACATCCTTCCTCTCTGCCCGATGGCCATGTCCACACTACACCAGCTAAATGTAACCTTTTCCCCGGCTTCATTAAACACCAATTACACACAAATGAATGGTGGCCAAAATGACCAAGGAAAAGATGCTGCTTGATTTCTTTCTCTCTCTCCTATACTCCCTATACTCCACCTCTGACCCGGTGTTGTTTTAACCTCTCACCTATAACCTCTGACCCGGTGTTTTAACCTCTCACCTATAACCTCTCACCTATAACCTCTGACCCGGTGTCGTTTTAACCTCTCACCTATAACCTCTGACCCGGTGTCGTTTTAACCTCTCACCTATAACCTCTCACCTATAACCTCTGACCCGGTGTCGTTTTAACCTCTCACCTATAACCTCTGACCCGGTGTCGTTTTAACCTCTCACCTATAACCTCTGACCCGGTGTCGTTTTAACCTCTCACCTATAACCTCTCACCTATAACCTCTGACCCGGTGTTGTTTTAACCTCTCACCTATAACCTCTGACCCGGTGTCGTTTTAACCTCTCACCTATAACCTCTCACCTATAACCTCTGACCCGGTGTTGTTTTAACCTCTCACCTATAACCTCTCACCTATAACCTCTGACCCGGTGTTGTTTTAACCTCTCACCTATAACCTCTCACCTATAACCTCTGACCCGGTGTTGTTTTAACCTCTCACCTATAACCTCTGACCCGGTGTCGTGTCGACCTCTCACCTATAACCTCTCACCTATAACCTCTGACCCGGTGTCGTGTCGACCCCTGGGCGCCCTGCAGGTCTCACGAGCTGCGCTCCAAGGTGGTGTCCCTCCAGCTGCTGCTGTCGGTGCTGCAGGGCGCGGGGCCCGTGTTCCGCACCCACGAGATGTTCGTCAACGCCATCAAGCAGTACCTGTGCGTGGCGCTGTCCAAGAACGGCGTGTCCTCCGTGCCCGAGGTCTTCGAGCTGTCGCTGGCCATCTTCCTCACGCTGCTCTCCCACTTCAAGGTCCACCTCAAGATGCAGATCGAGGTGAGGGGGGGGGGGGGGGGGGGGGGGGCGGGGGCGGGGCCGCCAGTCACGTGACAGGAAGTCCCGGGATGGGTGACCCTAGGCCCAAACAATCGATAATAAAAATGAGATCATTAGGGGTGCACTTGAGAGGCGTAGTTCAGCAAAGAAGAGCACACACTACTTGGTTTAGAAGAAAGGTTAAAAGGGTATGTTTTGGGTTGTGCCGCCCTTATCTGGAAGTGTGACGCGGGATGCATACTGTTTTACGTTCTAAACCAGAAAGAGCCCACTTACACCTAATTCATAGCTCTCTTTATAGAGATGTTTCTTGTGCAACGAGATGTTGGTGTAGATTTGGGTAGGTGCTAGTGGGTGGATGGTGGTGACGTGTCCGGGCGTTATCATCACCAGAGCTCCGGTCTCCCTCCACACCCCGGTCTAATCCTGCCCCCTCCCTCCAGGTCTTCTTCAGGGAGATCTTCCTGACCATCCTGGAGACGTCCTCCAGCTCCTTCGAACACAAGTGGATGGTCATCCAGACCCTCACGCGCATCTGTGCAGGTAGCGGCCCTGCGCTCCCAACCGCGCTTCACTTCACCTTTTGCTAGCGTCTTGTTAACTTTTAGCCGCCGCGGTGGGTTTAAAAGCGCACATCAGTGAGATAAGGTAATGCTGTATTCGGTGCCGGGCGGGACTCTCACGGGTCAGAGCGGACCGTACTTGACTTAAGCTAGAGGTCTCGGTCCCGAGCGGTAACCTCTCCCTGGTGTTGGCCCTCAGACGCCCAGTGTGTGGTGGACATCTACGTCAACTACGACTGCGACCTCAACGCCGCCAACATCTTCGAGCGGCTCGTCAACGACCTGTCCAAGATCGCCCAGGGCCGGAGTGGACAGGAACTGGGCATCACCCCCTTACAGGTACTGGTGCAGAGCAGACAGGAAGTGGGGATCACCCCCCTACAGGTACTGGTGCAGAGCAGACAGGAAGTGGGGATCACCCCCCTACAGGTACTGGTACGGAGCAGACAGGAAGTGGGGATCACCCCCCCACCAGATACTGGTACGGAGCAGACAGGAAGTGGGGATCACCCCCCTACAGATACTGGTACGGAGCAGACAGGAAGTGGGGATCACCCCCCTACAGATACTGGTACGGAGCAGACAGGAAGTGGGGATCACCCCCCTACAGATACTGGTACGGAGCAGACAGGAAGTGGGGATCACCCCCCTACAGATACTGGTACGGAGCAGACAGGAAGTGGGGATCACCCCCTTACAGGTACTGGTGCAGAGCAGACAGGAAGTGGGGATCACCCCCCTACAGGTACTGGTGCAGAGCAGACAGGAAGTGGGGATCACCCCCCTACAGGTACTGGTGCAGAGCAGACAGGAAGTGGGGATCACCCCCCTACAGGTACTGGTGCAGAGCAGACAGGAAGTGGGGATCACAATCCTTCAGGTACTTGTACAAAGGGGATTGAACCCAGAACCTTTTTTACTGGGAGTGAAACAACCCTAACCACTAAAATGCCTTTTTGGTGCGATGGAACAGAATTGAATATAACACCGAATCGGCTACAATTCTGTGTGCTGTGTGAGCAGCCTCACTGTCTGTCGTGGTGGAATCAGTAAGACGGTACACCGGTTGTCTCTGCAGGAGCTGAGTCTCCGTAAGAAGGGTCTGGAGTGCCTGGTGTCCATCCTCAAGTGTATGGTGGAGTGGAGCAAAGACCTGTACGTCAACCCCAACCTGCAGGCCAACCTGGGTAAGAACATGGCTGACCTGCACCGTGAGCTGAAGAGGAGGATGATGATGATGATGATGATGATGATATTATTACATTGAATTTATCGCAAACAGAAGCGTACACTTTAAAAAGTGGCAGATAAGATAAATGAGGACTGAGAGGTGCTAAATGTAAGTCTTTTTTCTTTTAAGAAAAGGGCTTTTTGAGTGTTTTAATTGGAGAGTAGATGTCCCAGATCTGTTTGGGAGGTTAACAATGCAATCGTTTTCCGCTTTTTAAATTGGAATCCTTGCGTTTAGTTTGTTCGTGTTGTTGTACTCAAAATGTATCTGACGTGTGTAATAACGCGCCAACGTTGAGAAGTCCACTGGTCGGTTGTGACGATGATGTCGCCGTCATGTGACCACAGGCCAGGAGCGGTCGTCGGAGGGCGAGGGGGCGGAGCTAAAGCTTCCGGACCACCTGTCTGGGAGGCGGGACAGCGCCAGCTCCCTGGACTCCACAGTGTCCTCCAGCGTCCCCTCCAGCCAACCAGATCACCCGGAGCAGTATGAGGTCATCAAGCAGCAGAAGGACATCATAGAGAACGGCATCGAGCTGTGAGCAACGCACAGAACATTACAATAACAAACGAATGAAAGCTAACATTACAATAACAAACTAATGAAAGCTAACATTATGATAACAAACTAATGAAAGCTAACATTACAATAACAAACGAATGAAAGCTAACATTACAATAACAAACTAATGAAAGCTAACATTACAATAACAAACTAATGAAAGCTAACATTACAATAACAAACTAATGAAAGCTAACATTACGATAACAAACGAATGAAAGCTAACATTACAATAACAAACGAATGAAAGCTAACCTTACAATAACAAACGAATGAAAGCTAACCTTACAATAACAAACGAATGAAAGCTAACATTACAATAACAAACTAATGACATTTCAATAACATGACAGACAGTAATGACTGCGTTGTGTAGGTCTCAGTGCAACGTTGTGTAGGTCTCAGTGCAACGTTGTGTAGGTCTCAGTGCAACGTTGTGTTGGTCTCAGTGCAACGTTGTGTACCTGATGTAGCTGAGTCCTCCGCCTGCAGGTTTAACAAGAAGCCCAAGAGAGGTGTTCAGTACCTGCAGGAGCAAGGCATGCTGGGAACTACCACCGAGGACATCGCCCAGTTCCTCCACCACGAGGAGCGACTGGACACGGTACACACACACACACACACACACACACACACACACACACACACACACACACACACACACACACACACACACACACACACACACACACACACACACACACACACACACACACACACACACACACACACACACACACACACACACACACAGCCCATGATCCCGCCGAACAGGAAGTGACGCGTGTGTCTCCCGCGGCGACAGACCCAGGTGGGGGAGTTCCTGGGGGAGAACATCAAGTTCAACAAGGAGGTGATGTACCGCTACGTGGACCAGCTGGACTTCTGCGGCCGGGACTTTGTGTCGGCCCTCAGGGTCTTCCTGCAGGGCTTCAGGCTGCCCGGCGAGGCCCAGAAGATCGACCGGCTCATGGAGAAGTTCGCGGCGCGCTACCTGGAGTGTAACCAAGGGTAACGCCGCCGGAACACCCCGCCCTGTGTCGTGTCTGGGGGTCTGGAGGCCCGACGTAGGCCTCTGAATAGCTGCTTGTATTTACGGGTGCGTGTGTGTGCGTGCGTGCGCGTGTGTGTGTGTGCGTGTGTGTGTGTGCGTGTGTGTGTGTTGCAGCCAGACCATGTTTGCCAGTGCGGACACGGCCTACGTGCTGGCGTACTCCATCATCATGCTGACCACCGACCTGCACAGCCCACAGGTGAGACACGCGCCCTCTAGTGTCCTCATAAAGCAGTGTGTGCGCGTGTGTGTGCGCCTGTGTGTGTGTGCGTGCGTGTGTGCGTGCGTGTGTGTGTGTTCACGCGTGCGTGCGTGTGTGTGCGCGTGTGTGTGTGCGTGTGTGTGTGCGCGCGCGTGTGTGTGTGTGTGTGTGTGTGTGTGTGTGTGTGTGTGCGCGTGTGTGTGCGCATCCTTGACCGTATCCTCCGTTGCGCAGGTGAAGAACAAGATGACGAAGGAGCAGTACATCAAGATGAACCGCGGGATCAACGACAGCAAGGACCTGCCCGAGGAGTACCTGTCGGCCATCTACGACGAGATCGCCGGCAAGAAGATCGCCCTGAAGGAGAGCAAGGAGCACGCCATCACCCCCAAGGCCAGCAAGCAGAGTGAGCTGCTCGTGCTGTACCTCACAGGAAACACACTAGCTCACCCCCCAGGGAATACACCACTATACTGTACATCACAGGAAACACACTAGCTCACCCCCCAGGGAATACACCACTATACTGTACATCACAGGAAACACACTAGCTCACCCCCCAGGGAATACACCACTATACTGTACATCACAGGAAACACACTAGCTCACCCCCCAGGGAATACACCACTATACTGTACATCACAGGAAACACACTATAAAGTACAGTAACGTAGAACTCTCTCTAGACCTGGCCAGGTGATATAAAGTACAGTAACGTAGAACTCTCTCTAGACCTGGCCAGGTGATATAAAGTACAGTAACGTAGAACTCTCTCTAGACCTGGCCAGGTGATATAAAGTACAGTAACGTAGAACTCTCTCTCTAGACCTGGCCAGGTGATATAAAGTACAGTAACGTAGAACTCTCTCTCTAGACCTGGCCAGGTGATATAAAGTACAGTAACGTAGAACTCTCTCTCTAGACCTGGCCAGGTGATATAAAGTACAGTAACGTAGAACTCTCTCTAGACCTGGCCAGGTGATGTACAGTAACGTAGAACTCTCTCTAGACCTGGCCAGGTGATATAAAGTACAGTAACGTAGAACTCTCTCTCTAGACCTGGCCAGGTGATATAAAGTACAGTAACGTAGAACTCTCTCTAGACCTGGCCAGGTGATATAAAGTACAGTAACGTAGAACTCTCTCTAGACCTGGCCAGGTGATATAAAGTACAGTAACGTAGAACTCTCTCTAGACCTGGCCAGGTGATATAAAGTACAGTAACGTAGAACTCTCTCTAGACCTGGCCAGGTGATATAAAGTACAGTAACGTAGAACTCTCTCTCTAGACCTGGCCAGGTGATATAAAGTACAGTAACGTAGAACTCTCTCTAGACCTGGCCAGGTGATATAAAGTACAGTAACGTAGAACTCTCTCTAGACCTGGCCAGGTGATAAGTACAGTAACGTAGAACTCTCTCTAGACCTGGCCAGGTGATATAAAGTACAGTAACGTAGAACTCTCTCTAGACCTGGCCAGGTGATATAAAGTACAGTAACGTAGAACTCTCTCTAGACCTGGCCAGGTGATATAAAGTACAGTAACGTAGAACTCTCTCTCTAGACCTGGCCAGGTGATATAAAGTACAGTAACGTAGAACTCTCTCTAGACCTGGCCAGGTGATATAAAGTACAGTAACGTAGAACTCTCTCTAGACCTGGCCAGGTGATATAAAGTACAGTAACGTAGAACTCTCTCTCTAGACCTGGCCAGGTGATATAAAGTACAGTAACGTAGAACTCTCTCTCTAGACCTGGCCAGGTGATATAAAGTACAGTAACGTAGAACTCTCTCTAGACCTGGCCAGGTGATATAAAGTACAGTAACGTAGAACTCTCTCTAGACCTGGCCAGGTGATATAAAGTACAGTAACGTAGAACTCTCTCTAGACCTGGCCAGGTGATATAAAGTACAGTAACGTAGAACTCACTCTCTAGACCTGGCCAGGTGATATAAAGTACAGTAACGTAGAACTCTCTCTAGACCTGGCCAGGTGATATAAAGTACAGTAACGTAGAACTCTCTCTAGACCTGGCCAGGTGATATAAAGTACAGTAACGTAGAACTCTCTCTAGACCTGGCCAGGTGATGTACAGTAACGTAGAACTCTCTCTAGACCTGGCCAGGTGATATAAAGTACAGTAACGTAGAACTCTCTCTAGACCTGGCCAGGTGATATAAAGTACAGTAACGTAGAACTCTCTCTAGACCTGGCCAGGTGATATAAAGTACAGTAACGTAGAACTCTCTCTCTAGACCTGGCCAGGTGATATAAAGTACAGTAACGTAGAACTCTCTCTAGACCTGGCCAGGTGATATAAAGTACAGTAACGTAGAACTCTCTCTAGACCTGGCCAGGTGATATAAAGTACAGTAACGTAGAACTCTCTCTCTAGACCTGGCCAGGTGATATAAAGTACAGTAACGTAGAACTCTCTCTAGACCTGGCCAGGTGATATAAAGTACAGTAACGTAGAACTCTCTCTCTAGACCTGGCCAGGTGATATAAAGTACAGTAACGTAGAACTCTCTCTAGACCTGGCCAGTGAGAAGCAGCGGCGGCTCCTCTACAACGTGGAGATGGAGCAGATGGCGAAGACGGCCAAGGCCCTGATGGAGGCGGTCAGCCACGCCCAGTCTCCCTTCTTCAGCGCCACGCACCTGGAGCACGTCAGGCCCATGTTCAAGGTAGAGCCCCCCCTATAGGCTGCGGCGTGTACTGCACGCACAGGCCTTTGTTCCAGCCTCTTTAAACGGGACCTGTCTTACCTGTCTTACCCATCAGGTGTGATGTTGAGCAGCCGTTAGTGACTTCACAAGTGGGGGCGTGTCCCCCCCCCCCCCAGATGAATGATTAACAGATCAGCCGTTGATGAACACGGTGGCCTAATCTACCCATCACACATCAGGGTGGACACTCCCACTTGTGATGTCACTGACGGCTAATCAACATTTCCCCCGGGGGCTGTGAAACGGGGAGAACTGGTTTTCTGGTCCCAGTTATTTACTGGTAATCGGAATGGCCAACTAAATGTAAAGGAGAAGGGAAATAAAAGAAAGGAGAAGGGAAATAAGTAATGAACGTGCCGGCGGCACATTCTTATGAGAAGCTACTGCACACCCAACAGCTTCCCAAGCCTCAGTACTGGTGCGGGAACATGAATGACGTGAACTTTCCCCTTGAGGCGGGCGAGGAGCAGCCTGTCTAACGTGTGTGTGTGTGTGTGTGTGTGTGTGTGTGTGTGTGTGTGTGTGTGTGTGTGTGTGTATGGTCTGTGTGTGTGTGTGTGTGTATGGTGTGTGTGTGCGCGTGTGTGTATGGTCTGTGTGTGTTTGTGTGTATTGTCTCTGTGTGTGTGTGGATGGTCTGTGTGTGTTTGTGTGTGGTCTGTGTGTGTGTGTGGTCTGTGTGTGTGTGTGTGTGTATGGTCTGTGTGTGTGTGCGCGTTTGTGTGTATTGTCTGTGTGTGTGTGTGTATGGTTTGTGTGTGTGGTCTGTGTGTATGGTCTTTGTGTGTGTGTGTGTGTGTGTGTGTGTGTGTATTGTCTCTGTGTGTGTGTGTGTGTGTGTGCGCGTGTGTGTATGGTCTGTGTGTGTGTTTGTGTGTATTGTCTCTGTGTGTATGGTCTGTGTGTGTGTGTGTGTGTGTGTGTGTGTGTGCCCGTGTGTGTATGGTCTGTGTGTGTGTGTGGTCTGTGTGTATGGTGTGTGTGTGTGCGCGTGTGTTGCAGCTGGCGTGGACGCCCCTGCTAGCAGCCTTTAGCGTGGGCCTGCAGGACTGTGACGACCCTGACGTGGCAACACTCTGCCTGGAGGGCATCCGCTGTGCCATCAGGATCGCCTGCATCTTCAGCATGCAGGTCAGCCTGCTCGGCTACACGCTACACACACACACACAGAGCAGGCTACACGCTACTCACACACAGAGCAGGCTACACGCTACACGCTACTCACACACAGAGCAGGCTACACGCTACACACACACAGAGCAGGCTACACGCTACACGCTACTCACACACAGAGCAGGCTACACGCTACACACACACACACAGAGCAGGCTACACGCTACACACACACACACACACACACACAGAGCAGGCTACACGCTCCCTCCACACACACACACACACACACACACACACACACACACACACACACACACACACACACACAGCATGCTACACGCTCCCTCCACACACACACACACACACACACAGCATGCTACACGCTCCCTCCACACACACACACACACACACACACAGAGCATGCTACACGCTCCCTCCACACACACAGAGCATGCTACACGCTCCCTCCACACACACAGAGCATGCTACACGCTCCCTCCACACACACAGAGCATGCTACACGCTCCCTCCACACACACAGAGCATGCTACACACACTCAGCTATGCTGGTAGCAGGGAGCTAGCTGGCTAGTCATAGACAGCCTGGCGCCGGAGGTGTTACTTGTGTGTGTTAGGGTGTCTCTTTTGTTGTGTGTTGTTGTGTCTGTTTATATTATGATGTGTGCGTCGTATGGCGTATATTATGGTATGTGTGTGTGTCATGGTGTATATTATGGGATGCGTGCGTATCTAACGGTGTATATTATGGGATGCGTGCGTATCTAACGGTGTATATTATGGGATGCGTGTGTATATTATGGGATGCGTGCGTATCTAACGGTGTATATTATGGGATGCGTGCGTATCTAACGGTGTATATTATGGGATGCGTATCTAACGGTGTATATTATGGGATGCGTATCTAACGGTGTATATTATGGGATGCGTATCTAACGGTGTATATTATGGGATGCGTGTGTATATTATGGGATGCGTGTGTATATTATGGGATGCGTGTGTATATAATGGGATGCATGCGTATCTAACGGTGTATATTATGGGATGCGTGCGTATCTAACGGTGTATATTATGGGATGCCTGCGTATCTAACGGTGTATATTATGGGATGCGTGCGTATCTAACGGTGTATATTATGGGATGCGTGCGTATCTAACGGCGTATATTATGCGATGCGTATCTAACGGTGTATATTATGGGATGCGTATCTAACGGCGTATATTATGGGATGCGTATCTAACGGCGTATATTATGGGATGTACCGTAGCTGGAGAGAGACGCCTACGTCCAGGCCCTGGCCCGCTTCACCCTGCTGACGGCGAGCTCCAGCATCACGGAGATGAAGCAGAAGAACATCGACACCATCAAGACGCTCATCACCGTGGCCCACACCGACGGCAACTACCTGGGCAACTCCTGGCACGAGGTACCCCAAATACTGACCCACGGGGTACCCCAAATACTGACCCACGAGGTACCCCAAATACTGACCCACGAGGTACCCCAAATACTGACCCACGGGGTACCCCAAATACTGACCCACGAGGTACCCCAAATACTGACCCACGGGGTACCCCAAATACTGACCCACGGGGTACCCCAAATACTGACCCACGGGGTACCCCAAATACTGACCCACGAGGTACCCCAAATACTGACCCACGGGGTACCCCAAATACTGACCCACGGGGTACCCCAAATACTGACCCACGGGGTACCCCAAATACTGACCCACGAGGTACCCCAAATACTGACCCACGAGGTACCCCTGGGCCTGGGACTGCAGACTGGTATCTACTAACAAGTACACACCGACGGCAACTACCTGGCACACAGTACTTTACACTTGTAGCAAAGTCCAGTGCTACACGTGTGTAGTTACGGTGTAACTAACCCTTTAGGCAAATACGCAAATGATCAAATACTGATATCAAACATTTGTCGCCAATTTTAATTTGGCGTTTTAAGCATCTGACTTTTGCCATTGAAGGTGTTTCAAGTTGCCAAACCTAATTCAGACCCGGCTATGAAGTAGCACGGCAAAAGCAAACAAACACAATGCCGTGTTCACAATGTCAACTTGGCCGTTTATTGTGGTTTGAACAGGTTCTCAAAGGCATCAAACAGAGGAGAAGCCAGGGATGGCAGGCGTGCACGATCCAGCAGGCCTCTCTGCACACGGGCCCACGTCATTAAATACAACCCAACCCGTAGGGTCTTGAACAAGGCTTAAAAACAAAAGCTCACCATGGAAAATAGATGACCTTTAAGCCATAATAAAAACACACACACGTTTCTCACATAGGACGTATATATGTATATACATATATATATATGTATATACAGTATATATATATATATATCAGCATTTGCCAATCACCATTTGCTTTCTCCTGATGACACATCAACACGTGCAGCATCACAACTTTTACAGAATCAGGAAAAGGATGTAGAAGAAAGAAATTGAAAGCCACTCCGTCTTTGGAGGAGCCCAAGAAAAGTCACCTAGGTGGCTGCCATACTCCACCTAGGTGGCTGCCATACTCCACCTAGGTGGCTGCCATACTCCACCTAGGTGGCTGCCATACTCCACCTAGGTGACTTTTCTTGGGCTCCTCCAAACAAAGGACACAGGGTGGTGATGTTGGAACCGGTTTATTGCCAAGGTTGAGTATATTGACACAAACAGATGGTGCTCCATGCTGCCATGTAGGAGATCTTTCCCCTGAGTGTGTGTGGTGGTGGCTGGTTTAACCTGTGCACACTGATTGCTCAATGTGCAACAGGTGTGCAGCCTCACCCAGCTCCAGACTCCAGTCAGTCTGACTCGGGCCAGGTGAGGCTGCTTCAACCAGCCATCATCCACACACACTCCCACACCACTAAAGGCCAAAGTATGCTAACAAAAGTCTCTCCGGTACTGTGTCGCCCACAGCCAGGTATCGAACCGGCAACCCTTGCCAGACACCCTAAATCTCTCTCCTGAGCTCCAGGTCATGCGGTCCTCTCTCTCGTCCAATCAGATCCTGCGCTGCATCAGCCAGCTGGAGCTGGCCCAGCTGATCGGGACGGGGGTGAAGACGCGCTACATCTCGGGGGTGGTGCGGGACCGCGAGGCCGGCCTGAAGGGTTTCCCCGCGGGCAGCGATGACTTCATGCCCCTGGGCCTGGGTCAGCAGCTCCACGCTCTATAACCATACTCTTATATAACTATGATATATATATATATATATATATATAGACTTCACATCATCATCACACAGTGCTATATTATGCTATGTGCAACACAGTTACCACACTGTACAATAGGGTACCCTATATAACTGTACTGTATTTAACCCATTTTAATCACTTACAGTACAGTGAGGTCACTATTCATTAGTGAGGTTACTCAATAGACCAGATGTGGTGAGCTGTGTTGGTGCTGACTATGTACCTCCCTCCCTACCTCCCTCCCTCCCTCCCTCCCTCCCTCCCTCCCCAGGAGGCCTGGTGGGGGGGCAGGACCGGAGGCAGATGGCCCACCTGCAGGAGTCCGTAGGAGAGACCAGCTCCCAGAGTGTGGTGGTGGCTGTGGACCGGTGAGGAGACGCTCCTCTGATTACACCGAGTAGTGTCGTCACGTCTGCTTCACTGCACTGGTTCTTATCGTAGTGTCGTCACGTCTGCTTCACTGCACTGGTTCTTATCGTAGTGTCTTTACGTCTGCTTCACTGCACTGGTTCTTATCGTAGTGTCGTCACGTCTGCTTCACTGCACTGGTTCTTATCGTAGTGTCTTTACGTCTGCTTCACTGCACTGGTTCTTATCGTAGTGTCGTCACGTCTGCTTCACTGCACTGGTTCTTATCGTAGTGTCATCACGTCTGCTTCACTGCACTGGTTCTTATCGTAGTGTCGTCACGTCTGCTTCACTGCACTGGTTCTTATCGTAGTGTCTTTACATCTGCTTCACTGCACTGGTTCTTATCGTAGTGTCGTCACATCTGCTTCACTGCACTGGTTCTTATCGTAGTGTCTTTACGTCTGCTTCACTGCACTGGTTCTTATCGTAGTGTCTTTACGTCTGCTTCACTGCACTGGTTCTTATCGTAGTGTCATCACATCTGCTTCACTGCACTGGTTCTTATCGTAGTGTCTTTACGTCTGTTTCACTGCACTGGTTCTTATCGTAGTGTCTTTACGTCTGCTTCACTGCACTGGTTCTTATCGTAGTGTCTTTACGTCTGCTTCACTGCACTGGTTCTTATCGTAGTGTCTTTACATCTGTTTCACTGCACTGGTTCTTATCGTAGTGTCTTTACGTCTGTTTCACTGCACTGGTTCTTATCGTAGTGTCTTTACGTCTGTTTCACTGCACTGGTTCTTATCGTAGTGTCTTTACCTCTGCTTCACTGCACTGGTTCTTATCGTAGTGTCTTTACATCTGCTTCACTGCACTGGTTCTTATCGTAGTGTCTTTACGTCTGCTTCACTGCACTGGTTCTTATCGTAGTGTCGTCACGTCTGCTTCACTGCACTGGTTCTTATCGTAGTGTCTTTGCGTCTGCTTCACTGCACTGGTTCTTATCGTAGTGTCGTCACGTCTGGTTCACTGCACTGGTTCTTATCGTAGTGTCTTTACGTCTGCTTCACTGCACTGGTTCTTATCGTAGTGTCTTTACGTCTGCTTCACTGCACTGGTTCTTATCGTAGTGTCTTTACGTCTGCTTTACTGCACTGGTTCTTATCGTAGTGTCTTTACGTCTGCTTCACTGCACTGGTTCTTATCGTAGTGTCTTTACATCTGCTTTACTGCACTGGTTCTTATCGTAGTGTCTTTACGTCTGCTTCACTGCACTGGTTCTTATCGTAGTGTCTTTACGTCTGCTTCACTGCACTGGTTCTTATCGTAGTGTCTTTACGTCTGCTTCACTGCAGACTGTTTAAGTCAAATCCTTCTGTTTAATCTGCAGAATCTTCACTGGTTCCACCAGACTAGATGGAAACGCAATCGGTGAGTGTTTTACTTGCATTTGATTGCAACAACAATTGTATTTTCTAGACATTGTAAAGCATATTGGATTGCGTAGGTTTGTCTGAAATGCGCTGTACTAATAAAGCTGTGTAACCATGTGCCCTCCTCCCAGTGGACTTTGTGCGCTGGCTGTGCGCGGTGTCCATGGACGAGCTGGCCTCCACCCACCAACCGCGCATGTTCAGCCTGCAGAAGATCGTGGAGATCTCCTACTACAACATGAACCGCATCCGCCTGCAGTGGTCCCGCATCTGGCAGGTCGTAGGAGACCACTTCAACAAGGTCCATACGCCTGGTGCACGCCACACACGTCCAGACCCGGTCCAGACCCGGTCCAGACCTGGTACAGACCGGTCCAGACCCGGTCCAGACCCGGTCCAGACCTGGTCCAGACCTGGTACAGACCCGGTCCAGACCTGGTCCAGACCCGGTCCAGACCCGGTCCAGACCCGGTCCGGACCTGGTACAGACCAGTCCAGACCAGTCCAGACTTGGTCCAGACCGGTCCAGACCTGGTACAGACCCGGTCCAGACCTGGTCCAGACCCGGTCCAGACCCGGTCCAGACCCGGTCCGGACCTGGTACAGACCAGTCCAGACCAGTCCAGACTTGGTCCAGACCGGTCCAGACCTGGTACAGACCGGTCCAGACCTGGACACCCTAGTGAGCCTGACCCCCCCCCCCCCCCCCCCCCCCCGCCCCCGCCCCCCCCCCCCCTGACCCTGCGTCCCGTGTCCTCCAGGTGGGCTGCAGTCCCAACGAGGACGTGGCCATCTTCGCCGTGGACTCCCTGCGCCAGCTGTCCATGAAGTTCCTGGAGAAGGGCGAGCTGGCCAACTTCCGCTTCCAGAAGGACTTCCTGCGGCCGTTCGAGCACATCATGAAGAAGAACCGCTCCCCCACCATCAGGGACATGGTGATCCGCTGTGTGGCCCAGATGGTCAACTCGCAGGCCGCCAACATCCGCTCGGGCTGGAAGAACATCTTCTCCGTGTTCCACCAGGCGGCCGGCGACCACGACGAGGCCATCGTGGAGCTGGCCTTCCAGACCACCGGGCACATCGTCCGTGAGTACCGTGCCCCCCCCCGCTCTCTCCCTGAGACGGGTGCTCTGTTTTACTCCCACTGGAAACGTGGCGCCAAGGTGGTTATAGTGAATCTGAAGGACCTCCTTCATCTTCCCGTCCTTTCTCTAACTCCTCTCCCCTCCCTCTGCTCCCCTCTTCTCCCCCCTCCCCCTTCTTTCTCCTCTTCTCCCCTCCCTCCGCTCCACTGCCCTCCCTTCTCTCCTCTCTCCTCTCTCCTCTCTCCTCTCTCCTCTCTCCTCTTTCCTCCTCCTTTCTCCTCCTCCTCCCCCTTCTCCTCTCCTCTCCTCTCCTCTCCTCTCCACTGCCCTCCCTTCTCCCCTCTCTCCTCTCTCCTCTTTCCTCCTCCTTTCTCCTCCTCCTCCCCCTTCTCCCCCTTCCCCTTCTCCTCCTCTCCTCTCCTCTCCTCTCCTCTCCTCTCCTCTCCTCTCCTCTCCTCTCCTCTCCTCTCCTCTCCTCCTCCTCCTCCTCCCAGTGAACACCTTCCAGCAGCACTTTGCAGCAGCCATCGACTCCTTCCAGGATGCGGTGAAGTGTCTGTCTGAGTTTGTCTGCAACGCGGCGTTCCCTGACACCTGCATGGAGGCCATCAGGCTCATACGCCACTGCGCCAAGTATGTCTCGGAGAGGCCGCAGGTACGAGCCCCGCCCCAGAACCGTGCTCTCGTCGTCACCGCCCGTCTAGGGGTTTCCATCCCATAATGTGTGTGTGTGTGTGCAGGCCCTCAGGGAGTACACCAGTGATGACATGAACGTTGCCCCCGGCGACCGGGTGTGGGTGCGGGGCTGGTTCCCCATCCTGTTTGAGCTGTCCTGCATCATCAACCGTTGCAAGCTGGACGTCCGGACCAGGTGAGCACACGGGCTCAGCATGGGGCCCTGGCTTTACCTAGGAACTTTACCTAGGAACTTTACCTAGGAACTTTACCTAGGAACTTTACCTAGGAACTTTACCTAGGAACTTGACTTCTGAACTTTATTTCGTAACTTTACTTCGGAACTTTACTTACAAACTTTACTTAGGAACTTTACTTACAAATGTAACTAACCAATGTCATTTACGAACGTAACTATATCCGAACATAACTTTCAAATGTCAGCACGATTGAAACGTAAGAACTTAATTGAGGAACTTTACGTAAGAACTTAATTGAGGACCTTAGTTTAAGAACTTAATTGAGGGCCTTCGTTTAAGAAGGTAATTGAGGGCCTTCGTTTAAGAAGGTAATTGAGGACCTTCGTTTAAGAACTTAATTGAGGACCTTCGTTTAAGAACTTAATTGAGGACCTTCGTTTAAGAACTTAATTGAGGACCTTCGTTTAAGAACGTAATTGAGGACCTTCGTTTAAGAACTTAATTGAGGACCTTCGTTTAAGAACTTAATTGAGGACCTTAGTTTAAGAAGGTAATTGAGGGCCTTCGTTTAAGAAGGTAATTGAGGGCCTTCGTTTAAGAAGGTAATTGAGGGCCTTCGTTTAAGAAGGTAATGCATTCATTGGAGCCGCGGCGTTGTGCCTTGCTCAGGGGCCTGACGGTGATGTTCGAGATCATGAAGAGCTACGGCCACGCCTTCGAGAAGCACTGGTGGCACGACCTGTTCCGCATCGTCTTCAGGATCTTCGACAACATGAAGCTCCCCGAGCAGCAGACCGAGGTCAGGGGTCAGGGGTCAGGGGTCAAAGCGCACGCCCCCTCGGGGGTGTCGCCCGCGTGCGTGACTGACGCCTGTGTTGTTTTGTCCGGTAGAAGACGGAGTGGATGACGACCACGTGTAACCACGCGCTGTACGCCATCTGTGACGTGTTCACGCACTTCTACGAGCCGCTCAGCGAGGTGCTGCTGGCCGACATCTTCAAGCAGCTGCAGTGGTGCGTCCGGCAAGGTGAGGGGGGGGCAGGGGCACACCTTCTTCTAGGAGGAGTAACACGTTGTGTTGGATTCAACGGCACGTTGTGTTGGACACAGTAACACCGGCAGCGTGGACCTATTGTCAAATGTAGTCGCCACTAAACTTCCTTGATCGCTCACGCGCTCTCTTTCTTTCTCTTTGTCTCTTTCTCTTTCTCTCTGTCTCTTTCTCTGTCTCTTTCTCTCTGTCTCTTTCTCTTTGTCTCTTTCTCTCTGTCTCTTTCTCTCTGTCTCTGTCTCTTTCTCTCTGTCTCTGTCTCTTTCTCTCTGTCTCTTTCTCTCTGTCTCTTTCTCTCTGTCTCTTTCTCTCTGTCTCTTTCTCTTTCTCTCTGTCTGTCTCTTTCTCTCTGTCTCTGTCTCTTTCTCTCTGTCTCTTTCTCTTTGTCTCTTTCTCTCTGTCTGTCTCTTTCTCTCTGTCTCTGTCTCTTTCTCTCTGTCTCTTTCTCTTTGTCTCTTTCTCTCTGTCTCTGTCTCTTTCTCTCTGTCTCTGTCTATTTCTCTCGGTCACATTTCTCTTACTTTCGCTTTCTTACGTCTCTCTTTAACTCTTGCACCCTCTTTTACTTGGCCTCTCTCTCCTGCTCTTTCTCGCTCTCTCTCTCCTGCTCTCTCTTTCTCTCTCTCTCTCTCTCTCTCTCTCTCTCTCTCTCTCTCTCTCTCTCTCTCTCTCTCTCTCTCTCTCTCTCTCTCTCTCTCTCTCTCTCCCCCCCCCCCCCCCCCTCAGAGAACGAGCAGCTGGCTCGCTCGGGGACCAACTGTCTGGAGAACCTGGTGATCGTGAACGGGGAGAAGTTCAGTCCTGACGTCTGGGACCTGACCTGCTCCTGCATGCTGGACATCTTCCAGACCACTAGCCCCCACGCGTACGTACCCCCCCAGACCCCCCCACCCCCAGACCTTTACACAGCCCAGACCCCCCACCCCCAGACCCCCCCACCCCCAGACCTCTACACAGCCCAGACCCCCCACCCCCAGACCTCTACACAGCCCAGACCTCTACACAGCCCAGACCCCCCCACCCCCAGACCTCTACACAGCCCAGAGCCCCCAGACCCCCCCACCCCCAGACCCCCCACCCCCAGACTTCTACACAGCCCAGACCCCCCACCCCCAGACCTCTACACAGCCCAGACCCCCCACCCCCAGACCCCCCACCCCCAGACCTCTACACAGCCCAGACCCCCCACCCCCAGACCCCCCACCCCCAGACCTCTACACAGCCCAGACCCCCCACCCCCAGACCCCCCACCCCCAGACCCCCCACCCCCAGACCTCTACACAGCCCAGACCCCCCACCCCCAGACCCCCCACCCCCAGACCTCTACACAGCCCAGACCCCCCACCCCCAGACCCCCCACCCCCAGACCTCTACACAGCCCAGACCCCCCACCCCCAGACCCCCCCACCCCCAGACCTCTACACAGCCCAGACCCCCCACCCCCAGACCCCCAGACCCCCCACCCCCAGACCCCCCACCCCCAGACCTCTACACAGCCCAGACCCCCCACCCCCAGACCTCTACACAGCCCAGACCCCCCACCCCCAGACCCCCCCCACCCCCAGACCTCTACACAGCCCAGACCCCCCACCCCCAGACCCCCCCACCCCCAGACCTCTACACAGCCCAGACCCCCCACCCCCAGACCCCCCCACCCCCAGACCTCTACACAGCCCAGACCCCCCACCCCCAGACCTCTACACAGCCCAGACCCCCCCACCCCCAGACCTCTACACAGCCCAGAGCCCCCAGACCCCCCCACCCCCAGACCCCCCACCCCCAGACTTCTACACAGCCCAGACCCCCCACCCCCAGACCTCTACACAGCCCAGACCCCCCACCCCCAGACCCCCCACCCCCAGACCTCTACACAGCCCAGACCCCCCACCCCCAGACCCCCCCACCCCCAGACCTCTACACAGCCCAGACCCCCCACCCCCAGACCTCTACACAGCCCAGACCCCCCACCCCCAGACCTCTACACAGCCCAGACCCCCCACCCCCAGACCCCCCCACCCCCAGACCTCTACACAGCCCAGACCCCCCACCCCCAGACCCCCCACCCCCAGACCCCCCCACCCCCAGACCTCTACACAGCCCAGACCCCCCCACCCCCAGACCTCTACACAGCCCAGACCCCCCACCCCCAGACCCCCCACCCCCAGACCCCCCACCCCCAGACCTCTACACAGCCCAGACCCCCCACCCCCAGACCCCCCCACCCCCAGACCTCTACACAGCCCAGACCCCCCACCCCCAGACCTCTACACAGCCCAGACCCCCCACCCCCAGACCTCTACACAGCCCAGACCCCCCACCCCCAGACCCCCCCACCCCCAGACCTCTACACAGCCCAGACCCCCCACCCCCAGACCCCCCACCCCCAGACCTCTACACAGCCCAGACCCCCCACCCCCAGACCCCCCACCCCCAGACCTCTACACAGCCCAGACCCCCCACCCCCAGACCTCTACACAGCCCAGACCCCCCACCCCCAGACCTCTACACAGCCCAGACCCCCCACCCCCAGACCCCCCCACCCCCAGACCTCTACACAGCCCAGACCCCCCACCCCCAGACCCCCCCACCCCCAGACCTCTACACAGCCCAGACCCCCCACCCCCAGACCCCCCCACCCCCAGACCTCTACACAGCCCAGACCCCCCACCCCCAGACCCCCCACCCCCAGACCCCCCACCCCCAGACCTCTACACAACCCAGACCCCCCCACCCCCAGACCTCTACACAGCCCAGAGCCCCCAGACCCCCCCACCCCCAGACCCCCCACCCCCAGACCCCCCCCACCCCCAGACCCCCCCACCCCCAGACCTCTACACAGCCCAGACCCCCCACCCCCAGACCCCCCACCCCCAGACCTCTACACAGCCCAGACCCCCCACCCCCAGACCCCCCACCCCCAGACCCCCCACCCCCAGACCTCTACACAGCCCAGACCCCCCACCCCCAGACCCCCCACCCCCAGACCTCTACACAACCCAGACCCCCCCACCCCCAGACCTCTACACAGCCCAGAGCCCCCAGACCCCCCCACCCCCAGACCCCCCACCCCCAGACCCCCCCACCCCCAGACCTCTACACAGCCCAGCGTCGCCTCCGATGGGTGGGCCATCAACTCTTTCATTTGTTCCTTCATCAGCTTGTTGACATGGCGACCGGCTGGACAGGAGGAGGAGTATGGAGACGCCAAGCACATGGTAAGAGAGGGGGCGGGGGGTGTGTGTGTGTGTGCGTGTGTGCGTGCGTGCATGTGTGCGTGTGTGTGGTTCAGCAGTGGTATGACACCTGTGTGTGTGTGTGTGTGTGTGTGTGTGTGTGTGTGTGTGTGTGTGTGTGTGTGTGTGTGTGTGTGTGTGTGTGTGTGTGTGTGTGTGTGTGTGTGTGTGTGTGTGTGTGTGTGTGTGGTTCAGCAGTGGTATGACACCTGTGTGTGTGTGGTTCAGCAGTGGTATGACACCTGTGTGTGTGTGTGTGTGGTTCAGCAGTGGTATGACACCTGTGTGTGTGTGTGTGTGTGTGTGTGTGTGGTTCAGCAGTGGTATGACACCTGTGTGTGTGTGTGTGTGTGTGTGGTTCAGCAGTGGTATGACACCTGTGTGTGTGTGTGTGGTTCAGCAGTGGTATGACACCTGTGTGTGTGTGTGTGTGTGTGTGTGTGTGTCTCTAGGAGGTGGACTTTGACAGCCAGTCCCAGAGCAGCTATGACAGAGCTCTGTCAGAGAGGGCTCACAGCCAGATGTCCAGCGATGACACCTGGAAGGGGAAGTCCAGCACACGTAAGCACTCACCTGTACACTGTAGACTGACCTGTACACTGTAGACTGACCTGTACACTGTAGACTCACCTGTAGTCCTGTAGACTCACCTGTACACTGTAGACTGACCTGTACACTGTAGACTCACCTGTACACTGTAGACTGACCTGTACACTGTAGACTGACCTATACACTGTAGACTGACCTGTACACTGTAGACTCACCTGTACACTGTAGACTGACCTGTACACTGTAGACTGACCTATACACTGTAGACTGACCTGTACACTGTAGACTCACCTGTACACTGTAGACTCACCTGTACACTGTAGACTCACCTGTAGTCCAGTGGACTCACCTGTACACTGTAGACTCACCTGTAGTCCAGTAGACTCACCTGTACACTGTAGACTCACCTGTACACTGACGTATAAGGACTCGACTTTGCTATGGCCCTCAGTACACAGTGTGTGTGTGTGTGTGTGTGTGTGTGTGCGTATGTATGTGCGTGCGTGCGTGTGTATGTGCGTGTGTGTGCGTATGTATGTGCGTGCGTGCATATGTATGTGCCTGCGTGTGTCTGCGTGCGTGCGTGTGTGTGTGCGTGCGTATGTATGTGCCTGCGTGTGTCTGCGTGCGTGCGTGTGTGTGTGTGTGTGTGCAGGAGTGAGCGACCAGAAGCTGTTTGCGGGGCTGCTCATCAGGTGTGTGGTGCAGCTGGAGCTCATCCAGACCATCGACAACATCGTGTTCTACCCGGCAACCAGCAAGAAGGAGGACGCCCAGAACATGGCCGCCGCACAGGTCAGCGCTGCGCCTGATTGGTCCATCCTGGCCCGGCCCTCCCCCTCCTCCTCCTCCGCCTCCTCCTGTGGCGCTGCGTGTGATGTCATGTCCTGTTGTGTCTTGTTCATTTCCTTTTAAAACGTGCACCTTTGAATGTCTCTCTCTGAATTCAATTCAGGAGAGCTTCATTGGCGTGGAGCGAACACATTCACACTCACATAAAAAACATTCACATAAAAAGCATTACAAAATGGAACAAAGTTACCATATTAAGTAGTGAAAATCTAAGAAGGGTAGAAGAAGTAAAGTGTACAGGACTGTATAAACGATTTACAAAACATGAATATAAAATACCAGGGATAAACACAAGAAGTACAATATAAAATACAGAGGTCGACAAAGGGAAACACAAACGACTCTGTCTCTTAATTCAGCAAGATAAGGACTGTAAATCATGTAAAACCCCACGACCCCACCCTAAACATGATGTCATCGTGTCCCCCCCCCCCCCCCTCCCAGAGAGACACCCTGGAGGCGTGTGAGGGGGCGGAGTCAGAGCAGGGGATGTACTCCTCCCTGACCTCTCAGCACCTCTTCAAGCTGCTGGACTGTCTGCTGGAGTCCCACACCTTCGCCAAGGACTTCAACTCCAACAACGAGCAGAGGACGGCGCTGTGGAGGGCAGGTCAGTGTTCCTACGCCTTCTACGCCCTGCTGCACCCTCTCTGCTGTCTGGACCTGGACCTGTCTCTCTCTCACTGTCTGTCTGTCTCTCTCTACCGTCTCTCTCTCTCTCTCTCTGTCTGTCTCTACCTCTCTTTACCCTATATGTCTACCTCTCTTTGTCTGTCTCTACCTCTCTTTACCCTCTATCTCTACCTCTCTCTCTGTCTGTCTCTACCTCTCTTTACCCTCTGTCTCTACCTCTCTCTCTGTCTGTCTCTACCTCTCTTTACCCTCTGTCTCTACCTCTCTTTACCCTCTATCTCTACCTCTCTTTACCCTCTATCTCTACCTCTCTCTCTGTCTGTCTCTACCTCTCTTTACCCTCTGTCTCTACCTCTCTCTCTGTCTGTCTCTACCTCTCTTTACCCTCTGTCTCTACCTCTGTCTGTCTCTACCTCTCTCTCTGTCTGTCTCTACCTCTCTTTACCCTCTGTCTCTACCTCTCTCTCTGTCTGTCTCTACCTCTCTTTACCCTCTGTCTCTACCTCTCTTTACCCTCTATCTCTACCTCTCTTTACCCTCTATCTCTACCTCTCTCTCTGTCTGTCTCTACCTCTCTTTACCCTCTATCTCTACCTCTCTTTACCCTCTATCTCTACCTCTCTTTACCCTCTATCTCTACCTCTCTCTCTGTCTGTCTCTACCTCTCTTTACCCTCTGTCTCTACCTCTGTCTGTCTCTACCTCTCTCTCTGTCTCTACCTCTCTGTCTCTGCCTCTATCTATTCGGATTACTTCTCTCTGTGCAGCTAGCCACATCTCTCTCTATATGGGACGGTTGGTGCAGGACTCAAATCTGAAACCCTGTTTACATGACAAGCTAGCTCAGATAGCGACCGGGTTACCTAGTCCTAGGGGTCGTAACCCGGTTCCGTAACCCGGTTCCGTAACCCGGTTCCGTAACCCGGTTCCCCCAGAGGGATCGCACCACGTGGCTTCCGTGTTCACGCGGGTGCACCCCGGTTACCGGGTTACGGCGGTAACCCCGGTTACCGTCGGCGGTTCCCGGGGAACTGCGGGCGCGAGTCTCAGTCCGTCTCTCCGCAGGCTTTAAGGGCAAGTCCAAGCCTAACCTGCTGAAGCAGGAGACCAGCAGCCTGGCCTGCAGCCTGCGCATCCTCTTCAGGATGTACTCGGACCCCCAGCTCGCCCCCTCCTGGCCCCACATCCAGACCCGGCTGCTGCTGTAAGCCCCCCACTGTGTGTGTGTGTGGAGAGAGTGTATTCATAATGTGTGTGTGTGTGTGTGGAGAGTGTATTCATAATGTGTGTGTGTGTGGAGAGAGTGTATTCATAATGTGTGTGTGTGTGTGTGTGTGTGTGTGTGTGTGTGTGTGGAGAAAGTGTATCAATAATGTGTGTGTGTGTGGGGAGAGAGAGTGTATTCATAGTGTGTGCGTGTGTGGAGAGAGTGTATTCATAATGTGTGTGTGTGTGGAGAGAGTGTATTCATAGTGTTGTGTGTGTGTGTGTGTGTGTGGAGAGAGTATTCATAATGTGTGTGTGCATTTTGTGTGTCAGTGTGTGTAGCGAGGCCCTGTCCTACTTCATCAGTCTGACGTCAGAGAGCCACAGAGAGGCGTGGACCAGCCTGCTGATGCTACTGTTGACCAGGACTCTGAGGCTACCTGACGATAAGGTAGGCCCACACACACACACACACACACACACACACACACACACACACACACACACACACACACACACACACACACACACACACACACACACACACACACACACACACACACACACACACACACACACACACCTATCTAACCTAACACACACACACACACCTATCTACCCACCCTAACACACACCTATCTACCCTAACACACACCTACCCACCCTAACACACGCACACACACCTATCCACCCTAACACACACCTATCTACCCTAACACACGCACACACACCTATCCACCCTAACCCTAACACACACATCTATCTACCTACCTAACCTAACACACACATCTATCTACCTACCTAACCCTAACACACACATCTATCTACCTACCTAACCCTAACACACACATCTATCTACCTACCTAACCCTAACACACACATCTATCTACCTACCTACCTAACCCTAACACACACATCTATCTACCTACCTAACCCTAACACACACATCTATCTACCTACCTAACCTAACCCTAACACACACATCTATCTACCTACCTAACCTAACACACACATCTATCTACCTACCTAACCCTAACACACACATCTATCTACCTACCTAACCTAACACACACATCTATCTACCTACCTAACCTAACCCTAACACACACATCTATCTACCTACCTAACCCTAACACACACATCTATCTACCTACCTAACCCTAACACACATCTATCTACCTACCTAACCTAACCCTAACACACACATCTATCTACCTACCTAACCTAACCCTAACACACACATCTATCTACCTACCTAACCTAACCCTAACACACACATCTATCTACCTACCTAACCTAACCCTAACACACACATCTATCTACCTACCTAACCTAACCCTAACACACACATCTATCTACCTACCTAACCTAACCCTAACACACACATCTATCTACCTACCTAACCTAACCCTAACACACACATCTATCTACCTACCTAACCTAACACATACATCTATCTACCTACCTACCTAACCCTAACACACACATCTATCTACCTACCTAACCTAACACACACATCTATCTACCTACCTAACCCTAACACACACATCTATCTACCTACCTAACCCTAACACACACATCTATCTACCTACCTAACCCTAACACACACATCTATCTACCTACCTAACCTAACCCTAACACACACATCTATCTACCTACCTAACCCTAACACACACATCTATCTACCTACCTAACCTAACCCTAACACACACATCTATCTACCTACCTAACCTAACACACACATCTATCTACCTACCTACCTAACCCTAACACACACATCTATCTACCTACCTAACCTAACCCTAACACACATCTATCTACCTACCTAACCCTAACACACACATCTATCTACCTACCTAACCTAACCCTAACACACACATCTATCTACCTACCTAACCTAACACATACATCTATCTACCTACCTAACCTAACCCTAACACACACATCTATCTACCTACCTAACCTAACCCTAACACACACATCTATCTACCTACCTAACCCTAACACACACATCTATCTACCTACCTAACCTAACACACACATCTATCTACCTACCTAACCCTAACACACACATCTATCTACCTACCTAACCCTAACACACACATCTATCTACCTACCTAACCCTAACACACACATCTATCTACCTACCTAACCTAACCCTAACACACACATCTATCTACCTACCTAACCTAACCCTAACACACACATCTATCTACCTACCTAACCCTAACACACACATCTATCTACCTACCTAACCCTAACACACACATCTATCTACCTACCTAACCTAACACACACATCTATCTACCTACCTAACCTAACCCTAACACACACATCTATCTACCTACCTAACCTAACACACACATCTATCTACCTACCTAACCCTAACACACACATCTATCTACCTACCTAACCTAACCCTAACACACACATCTATCTACCTACCTAACCCTAACACACACATCTATCTACCTACCTAACCTAACCCTAACACACACATCTATCTACCTACCTAACCTAACCTAACACACACATCTATCTACCTACCTAACCCTAACACACACATCTATCTACCTACCTAACCTAACCCTAACACACACATCTATCTACCTACCTAACCTAACCTAACACACACATCTATCTACCTACCTAACCCTAACACACACATCTATCTACCTACCTAACCTAACCCTAACACACACATCTATCTACCTACCTAACCTAACCCTAACACACACATCTATCTACCTACCTAACCTAACACACACATCTATCTACCTACCTAACCCTAACACACACATCTATCTACCTACCTAACCTAACCCTAACACACACATCTATCTACCTACCTAACCCTAACACACACATCTATCTACCTACCTAACCTAACCCTAACACACACATCTATCTACCTACCTAACCCTAACACACATCTATCTACCTACCTAACCTAACCCTAACACACACATCTATCTACCTACCTAACCTAACACACACATCTATCTACCTACCTAACCCTAACACACACATCTATCTACCTACCTAACCTAACCCTAACACACACATCTATCTACCTACCTAACCTAACCCTAACACACACATCTATCTACCTACCTAACCCTAACACACATCTATCTACCTACCTAACCTAACCCTAACACACACATCTATCTACCTACCTAACCTAACCCTAACACACACATCTATCTACCTACCTAACCTAACCCTAACACACACATCTATCTACCTACCTAACCTAACACACACATCTATCTACCTACCTAACCTAACCCTAACACACACATCTATCTACCTACCTAACCCTAACACACACATCTATCTACCTACCTAACCCTAACACACACATCTATCTACCTACCTAACCCTAACACACACATCTATCTACCTACCTAACCCTAACACACATCTATCTACCTACCTAACCCTAACACACACATCTATCTACCTACCTAACCTAACCCTAACACACACATCTATCTACCTACCTAACCTAACCCTAACACACACATCTATCTACCTACCTAACCTAACCCTAACACACACCTACGAGACGCTGACCTTTTAGTAAAGGTCGCGTGGGCGTCATGACGATCAGCGTCCCTGACGGGGCTTGACAAGATATTTACAAAGGTAGGCCTAGTACTAGTTAAGAGTAGTACTAGTTCAGCTAGCTAGCTAGTTAATGAGCCAGCGTTAGGGCCAGGGCTCGGTGGTCAGCCCTGCTGCCTCTCAGCCGGAGGTCCTGACAACACAACATGCTAGATACCCCTCCCGCCCTGCCCATAAGCAAGGCAAGGGCCAGACTGGAGTTGGTTCCCGGGCGCTACACTGTGTGGCAGGCGACCCCCTGCTGCTAGAATAGGACGGCTCAAATACAGAGGATTCACGTGTGTGTCTTTCTCTCCGTGTGTGTGTGTGTGTGTGTGTGTGTGTGTGTGTGTCTCTCTCTCCTTGTGTCTGTCTGTCTCTCTTTCTTTCTCTTTCACTCTCACTCTCTTTCTCTTTCTCGCTCGCTCTCTTGTTCTCTCTCGTTCGCTCTCTCTCTCTCTCTCTCTCTCTCGTTCTCTCTCTCTCTCTCTCTCTCTCTCTCTCTCTCTCTCTCTCTCTCTCTCTCTCTCTCTCTCTCTCTCTCTCTCTCTCTCTCTCTCTCTCTCTCTCTCTCTCTCTCTCTCTCTCTCTCTCTCTCTCTCTCTCTCTCTCAGTTCCAGCCCCATGCGAGCTGCTACTTCCCCCAGCTGTGTGACATGATGCAGTTCGACCTGATCCCTGAGCTGAGGGCCGTCCTGAGACGCTTCTTCCTGCGCATCGGCTCAGTCTTCCACATTTCGGCCCCCGAGGCCCGGGCCCTCACCCCCCCGACCCCTCCCTGCTAGGGGCCCTCACCCCCCCGACCCGGACCCCCGCCTGATGGGAGACTCGGAGAGAGCAAGGCGGAGGAGGGCTGGCATTAGGACACAGAGGAGGAGAAGGGGTTCAATCTTAAATCGCCCCTCCCACCCTCTCTCCCTCTGTCTCTCTCTCCCTCCCACCCTCTCTCCCTCTGTCTCTCTCTACTACTCCACCGGCCCCAGACTGTGACGGGGGGAGGTGGAGAAGAGACTGTAGCTGTTCTTCTACTCAGAACTCTTCGAAGTGCAATGTTTGCCTCTCCCTCTCCCTTTCTCTCCATCTTCCCTCCCTCTCTCCCTTTCTCTCCATCTTCCCTCCCTCCCTCCCTCTCTGTTCTCCCCCTCCCCCCTCACTCCTATGGGAGAAGTGTTAAGTGAGTGTTTGTTTGTTTTGGGTCCGAGGTTCTGCTGGACCGACGTGGACCAGCCTTCACCTGGTCCAGAGTCTCAATGGGGGGGGTTCAACTGTGACCACATCACAACCCCCACCTACCCCAACCATCATCTCGAAAAGAACTGGATACTAAATCCTAATTTATTGATATTCCAAACTGTGTGTTTGATTTTGGGACTTGGTCTTGTTTTTTCTTTGATTAGTTTTGCTTGAGTTGGTTTGTTGTTGTTTGTGTGTGTGTGAACCAAACAAAGAGATGTTTCTGTGTCTTCAGGGTGGATGATGTGTGCTGGGTGAATACGACAGATGTTCTGGTGACCTCCTGTGTAGACATCTTGACGCTACTGTGATCGCACCACCAATCAAATGCCTCACTCGCTCCTCTCTGCTCCTCTCTGCTCCTCTCTGCTCCTCCTCTCTGCTCCTCTGTGCTCCTCTCTGCTCCTCTGCTCCTCCTCTCTGCTCCTCTCTGCTCCTCCTCTCTGCTCCTCTGTGCTCCTCTCTGCTCCTCTGCTCCTCCTCTCTGCTCCTCTCTGCTCCTCTGTGCTCCTCTCTGCTCCTCCTCTCTGCTCCTCCTCTCTGCTCCTCTGTGCTCCTCCTCTCTGCTCCTCTCTGCTCCTCTCTGCTCCTCTGCTCCTCCTCTCTGCTCCTCTCTGCTCCTCTGTGCTCCTCTCTGCTCCTCCTCTCTGCTCCTCCTCTCTGCTCCTCCTCTCTGCTCCTCTCACCGTGGGGTCTGTTGGTTTCATCTCCCTAAGGGGCTGGGGGGGGGGGGGGGGGGGGGAGTACTTGGTAATATTATGGGGTGTATCAGGAGGCCTTAGGGGACGCCCACTTGTTTCCGTGGCAACCCAACGGGGGTCTAGCCGTACCCTAACCCAGCACAGCTTGGTTTCCATGACGCGCCCCCCCCCCCCCCCACTACTGCGCCTCTAGCCCATAATATCAGCCCTTTCCCTGCAGATGATTTTACGTATTTATTTTTGGGCAAGTTTTGCTTTTTTTTACTTGATCAGATCTTTTTGTTGACGTCTCTTTTCTGTATCCCGTTCCCGTTTATGATTCCCGATTCCTCGCTGCGGCGCTCCTTCACATGTAAAGCCTCCCCCTCATCTCCCCTGGTCCTCAGACCTGGGCCCCGTATGCCTTATGATGTCCGGGAGGGGGTCTGACCCCCCCCCGGTACACAGGGAGGTTCCCCCTTCTCTTCTACGCCTGGTTTACACATCTGAGACCTGCGTCTCGCCGATGACGCAGAGCGACCGCTTCGGACGTCCGATGATTGTCAAAATGTCCCGTCAGTGTCCATATGGGAAAAGGAACCAAACTGGTGGGGAAGCCCTCATATTAAGCTTTTGGCGTTGATACTGGTCTTTATATATATATATATATATATATATATATATATATATATATATATATATATATATATATATATATAATATTATTATTTAAAGTGCATATAACGTTTCTTTTTTTTCTGAAGCATTCCTCTCCTCGGCTCTGGATGTGTACTTTTCTTCCCTGATGTTCGGGAATATATAAATATATATAAATACCGTATAAGAAGAAACTGTACAATTTCCTGTAAAATACATAGAAATGAAAAGTGCTATACTGTTATATACATAATATTGTGATGTAATCTTGAGAGCATTTGGTGAAATAATCAATAAATCCTGACTTCTGATCGAGTCAACGCCCGTTTTGTTGGTCCATGTTCCAGCTGTGATATGAAAGTGTTGTATTTGTTATGCTTTGCCTTTCGTATAACGCCGTTATATGAAACGGATACTATTCGTTATAATTATAATATAATAATAATAATGTAATAATTATCCTTTATTCCAACGGATTTGCCATAATCCGTTGGAAATGCATTTCCAACGGTGGCCGCAGCGCGGCGCCGTTTGCCATTCGCCCTTTGGAGAGAGGAGTCAGGTTTTAGGGTAACAAAGGTTGCCATGGAGATCCGTGACATCCTTTGTTTCGGGAAGTGGGGATGTCAGCCTTGCATGCTGGGTAGTCCCGTCATGGGCGTCTATTGAAGATATTCATAACGCCTTCAAATCAATAAATCCGTTGGAAAAACGGGCACGTGGGAAGATGAGGCGCGTTCACTAGAACCCAGCGACACTTACACATAGATATTTAAAAGGTGAGACAAACATGTCTATTGTCATTATGTTGACTAGTCCACTCATTGGCTAAACCACGCCACGATGAGCTGTGGTTAGACAAGACAATATCACACACACACACACACACACACACACACACACACACACACACACACACACACACACACACACACACACACACACACACACACACACACACACACACACACACACACACACACACACACACACACACACACACACACACACACACACACACACACACAAAATGTGTGAACGATGGGCCACTTTGCCAAAGGTTCTCGGTTCAAATGCCTCACGTCTCTCTTGTGCATTTAACAGTTGCTGTTCGGCAGCCCACTATGATTTAGCCGACGCCTTTTATCCAACGCGAATGAGAGGGAATTCAGCTCCGTCGATGACGCGCAGGTGGGGGTGCACAAGATCAGATGTGTTGCGCCAAACAGCAGACGTCTGGACCGCCGGGAATCGAACCCCTGACCTTCCGGCTGGCAGTCCAGCGCCCTAACCACCCGACTACCCGCCGCTTGTGGGCGGAGCTCCCGACGCGCTTCCGCCCTTGCTCCTTCCTCCTTGCAGGGCTAAAAGTAGCCGGGAATGCTGCCTATGGATCTGGTTCCTGGAGCGTGCGCGGGGACAACAGACATGGTGGTTTCAGGACTGCGCTACAAGTAAGGCTCTCCCCTGGTCCGAGCGTTGGCCCTGCGGTGCACGGGGACGCGGAAGGCCGCAGTCTGGCGGGTTCTCGAGCCGCAGTTAACAATAGGGCCGTCGAAGCGGTGCACAATTTTCCGCCGTCAACCGCTCAGCTCAATATCGTCGGGGGGGGGGGGGGGGGGGGAATTTGGCAGATTGAAATGTAATTCGTATCGGACGTTGACGATCGCCTTGCAGTGCGTCTGCACACCACACATCTGTGCGCCGTCGTGTCGTGTTGATTCACCGCGCAAGCGGCGTTAAAGCTTAGACCGTGTCCCGCGCCGCTTCGCGACCTGCCAATGAACATGGCTGTCGGCGGGTCGCGTGGCAGCTCCTACAGTTAATACAACCACGCGCCGTGTCGACGTCGCCGTGTGAGTCCTAGTTCGGGCGTTCAACGGGCAGCTGTGAATCAGTGGAAGGGTTTTTCTACGCGTCACGTCGATCCGGGAGTTCGGTGGTGAGCGCGATCTCCGTTACGTAAGAGGCGGAGGCTGGTGCAGCGGGGGCGGAGACGGGGCGCTTTTGGCAAGTTTCCAGACATTTCTAGCTCTGCGTTGCAGCAGCAGCGCGTCTTGTTAAACGCTGTGGACGTCAAGCGCACGACAGCCGTTCGACAACCAAAGGAGATCCGTTCGTGTCGCCGCTCCGTGTTTTGGGTGAGATAACTCTATTCTCCGTGTAGGGACGTGTTGGTGCGCTGGGCCCCGTGGAGCATTATTGTCATAACTGAGTGAGTTCACACACACGCAGACACAGACACACACACACACACACGTGTCGTGAAGGTGGGGACACCTTGTCGGTCTTTGGCGACCTCCACATGTCGTTGTAGCCCAGGTGACAGTGCTCTTGGATGTGTCGCAAACTGAACAGCGCGTTGTTGAAATGAGTTGAATCACATGACGGGCTATTTGAGGATTCCACAAAGGGAGGATGTTTCACATGCAGTCGTTTATGGCTTCCTAAGGGGTCTGTGTTTACGTGTGTGTTGGTTAGTGTGTGAGTGTGTGTTCGTTAGTGTGTGTGTGTTCGTTGTGTACTACCAGGGGACGGTCTGACCACGTGTTCGTGGTGTGCGACCATGTGGCTATTGTAAACATCCACGCGTACGGGACCTCTGGTCGGGATAACCCGTTTGACCGTTAACGAAAAGGAAAGGGAAAGAGAGGGTGAGCTAAGCAACGTGCTTCGACATTAAGAATAATAATAATAATAATAATATTAAAGATGTTGTATTTTCTCTTTATGAAAGAGAACGAGACCCGCGAGTCATAACGAGACCCGCGTCTTCCATTGTGTTATGTCATGGGGATGCGTGCATTTGCGTGGAGTTTCCACGCTGTCATAAGTGCATATTCTTTTTTAACGCCCACGGGGGGACGTTTTCACAATAAAGGTCAACTGTCCCCCCCCACACACACACACACACACACACACACACACACACACACAC
Organism: Lota lota; assembly: GCA_026745465.1. Taxonomy (NCBI): domain Eukaryota; kingdom Metazoa; phylum Chordata; class Actinopteri; order Gadiformes; family Lotidae; genus Lota; species Lota lota. Next base: position 47,484 of record JACYXH010000835.1, read on the forward strand.
ACACACACACACACACACACACACACACACACACACACACACACACACACACACACACACACACACACACACACACACACACACACACACACACACACAGAGTCATGGCTATCACCTGCGTATGTGTCAGCCGTCCCTTTTGTGGAGTGTGTGCGTGTCAGAGATGAAAGGTGTGGGTGGTTAATCCGATAGTCTCGCGATGAGCACATCGACGGGAATGTAATGAGTGTCAGCTTTGTTAGTGAGCTGTGTTTTAGGTTTTGATGCGCTACATATGTTGGTGTGTGTGTGTGCACTTACCCTTGTACACCCTGCTTTACGGCTAGCTGTTGTTCACAGCACATGTAGGCTGTTGATACAAGTGCCATTAGTTAAGAACCATATATTATGGTTATTTGAATGGTTCTATAACTTGGTGAAACATAAAATGTGTCCTCAGTTCCATTAATATATAATGTGCCGTAGATATAAATATTGATGGGTTTTCCCGCTGTGTGTTTATTTATGTTTAATATTCTACTACACTAACCAGGAGTTAAGATCCCCTTTGTTTTGGAGGGTGGTGGGGGGGGGGGGGGGGGGGGGGGGGGGGGGGGGGGGGTGTCTGGAGGTACAAGATAACCCCCAAGGTGACAGGGTGAAGCCTACACACACACACACACACACACACACACACACACACACACACACACACACACACACACACACACACACACACACACACACACACACACACACACACACACACACACACACACACACACACACACACACACACTAGTGACTCGTGGCCATCTGCTCCATATGCAACGGTCCAATTAAAGAGTTGAACTCTGACCCCAACTGTCCACATTTACACACACACACACACCACGATGTATACTGTCCAACTCCTGAAGTGTTTTCATTGGTTCCCAACCCCTTGACCTTCTGTCTCGGCAGGCCGTGAGCTGATTGGACGACTCCGTGTCGGTCGACACCCCCCACCTCGTCAGTCGTGTGAGGAGGATACCAGCAGGGGGTCTACCATGGATGTCTGACCCCATCCCCCCCCCCCCACACAGCGAGTCAGTACCGCCAGCCCAGCACCAGAACCCCCCCCCCCCCCCCCCACCATGGCACAACCGGACCCCGCCCACCCCGTGATGTCACAGAACCGAGAGCTGGTGCTGTTCTACATCAAGCACAAGCTGTCCCAGAAGAACTTCCCCCTCAACCACCTCACGCTGGCCACGCCCCCCAACCGGACTGAGGCGGGCGGGGCCGCGCGGGGCCCCGACCCCCCGCGGCCCCGCGTCGCACGCCAACGGCACGCTGAACGGCACCGGCCTCGCCGCCCCCGCCCGCGTCGCCCCCGCTGCGGCGCCAGTCCTCCGCCGAGGCGGCGGCGGCGGCGGCGGCGGGCAGCATGGAGGCGGTGAAGGAGGCGCTGAGGGACTCGGCCAGCGAGTTCGAGCTGCGCTTCACGCGGGCCTTCAGCGACCTGTCGTCCCAGCTGCACATCACGCCCGCCACGGCCTACCAGAGCTTCGAGAGCGTGATGGACGAGGTGTTCCGCGACGGCGTCAACTGGGGCCGCGTGGTGGGGCTGTTCGCCTTCGGGGGCGCGCTGTGCGTGGAGTGCGTGGAGAAGGAGATGAGCTCCCTGGTCGGCCGCATCGCCGAGTGGATGACCGTCTACCTGGACGTCCACATCCAGCCCTGGATCCAGGCGCAGGGGGGATGGGTGAGTCGGCGCAGGCTTGCATTGATCAGACACACGGAGCTCGATGAGAGCGGTCCACCAGGGACATGACGGGCTTTACTGGCCCTCAACATCACTGCAGCTCTCTCTCTCTCTCTCTCTCTCTCTCTCTCTCTCTCTCTCTCTCTCTCTCTCTCTCTCTCTCTCTCTCTGTCTCTGTCTCTGTCTCTGTGTGTGTCTGTGTGCCTCTGTCTGTCTGTGTCTCTCTGTCTCTGTGTGTGTCTGTGTGCCTCTGTCTGTCTGTGTCTCTCTGTCTCTGTGTGTGTCTGTGTGCCTCTGTCTGTCTGTGTCTCTCTGTCTCTGTGTGTGTCTGTGTGCCTCTGTCTGTCTGTGTCTCTCTGTCTCTGTGTGTGTCTGTGTGCCTCTGTCTGTCTGTGTCTCTCTGTCTCTGTGTGTGTCTGTGTGCCTCTGTCTGTCTGTGTCTCTCTCTCTCTCTGTGTGTCTGTGTGCCTCTGTCTGTCTGTGTCTCTCTCTCTCAAGTCATGGTAGAGTTCTTTGTTTGACCCCTGGTTGCTTCATCGTCTGGCTTTCACTCCCTTCCTTCCTTCTCTCTGTCTCATTTCAAATCAATTTCATTTCAAAGGGCTTTACCGGCTTGGGAAACACAAATGACCAACGGTAAAAAAAATAAAAATAAAATAAGGAATAAAAACACAACAATAAGTTGACTTAAAGGTTTTATAATAACAGGAAGAGCTTCTCGTCTGGGCGTCCCCACAGCAGATAATGGCTGTGTGTGTGTGTGTGTGTGTGTGTGTGTGTGTGTGTGTGTGTGTGTGTGTGTGTGTGTGTGTGTGTATATATTTATGTGTGCGTTGAGGTCAGTTCCTTTGTGACGGTGGGAGAGCAGGGCGGGGAGGGGCTGTTTATGTCGGCCTGGGTCGGAGGTCGATCCTGTCCTCTGATTGGACCAGGCCGTCAGAGAGCCAACCCTATTGGTCACAGGAGCGCAGCCGTCGTTAGGCTGACGTGGAGGGCGGTGTTTGACTGCAATGCGTACCCCACCCCGAGAACAAAGATGGTGGACAAAATAGAACATGTACTATATATTAATATGCATTATAATACCTCTTGTTGGGAACGGTTAATATCTTCACAGCATGGTTGATTCCATTGTCCGTGTGTGAATGTGTGTGTGTGTGAATGTGATTATAAATGTGTGTGAATGTGATTATAAATGTGTGTGAATGTGATTATAAATGTGTGTGAATGTGATTATAAATGTGTGTGAATGTGATTATAAGTGTGTGTGAATGTGATTATAAATGTGTGTATGAAGTGGTGACCCGGGCCCCTGTAAAGTGTAAAGCATGAGGGGTCAAAGTTCACAAAGCGCGGTTTCAACATTTCAATGCAGTCCGTTGACCACGTATTCATGATGGGGTCGCCCTAAAACCACTTGTCTCCTCAGAAGGCGTGCGCCCCCAGAAACGAGAACTCGCTGACGTGGCACTCATTAGATCATAGGAAATACATGAAGTCATCACTCAGAGTTACCGAGGCGACAGACGCAAAATACACACCCAATCACAGAGCGTTACACATTACGTGTGTTTTAAGTGTCTTTCTACAGTGGCCAGTGTTGTTGTTGTATTTGTTGTTGTTGTTGCTCGCTGTTGATGGCCAATCCCCAGCTTATATACCCGCCTCAAGCAACGTGATTGGTCGAAAGCGAATATGAAGCGAGAGAAAGTGAATCCTAGATTTGAGGTGTCCGCTCTCAGTCGTCACGGTAATTCCTCTGTGACCATCTAGACCAGCACACCTCCATCTGGGCCAGCGGGGACTTTGGTAACCTGCTAGTCACAGGGCTGGTCACCTGGTCGTCCCATTAGTTGAGTTTCATTCATGCTTTTTAAAAAGGCCGCTACGTTCTCTTGAATGGCACTCCTGTGCTTTCTACGGTTGTGTGCGATTTCTGATCGTGTTACGCAACATTGAAAGCAGAAGTGCTTTCTCTGCATGTCTCTGAATGGAGACTGGTTCACCGAATCCCCCCCACCCCCCCCCCCCCACCCGCTCACCGCTCACTTCCTCTGTCTGCCTGCCTCTGGTTTCGCTCTCGGCGCCGTTGGCCCGGGGCCCCCGTCGTATCGTGCAGTACCGAAGGTGCTTCGGTCACCCGTGAGGAATTTAAAAAGAGGCGTCGTCGTTTGGTCGGAAGTGTCGGTCCGTGTTGTGAACGGGAATCCGGTCCAGGGTTTGGTTTGATGCCGCTCCGGCCGGAAGTGCGCTCCAGTTCCCCGGTTTTTGACACGGACATACGTGACAGGTTTGGACATGATTGGACATTTTGCTGTCGTGACTCGCTGGATGTGACACACACACACACACACACACACACACACACACACACACACACACACACACACACACACACACACACACACACACACACACACACACACACACACACACACACACACACACACACACACACACACACACACACACACCGAACTGGCTCGCGTTGTGAGGAAGTCACCGAAGCGTAGTTCCCTTGGAAGCTGGCCCATCTCCACGTGTTGAATTGAAGCGGGGTGCGCTTGATTTGGTCTGCGCTGGAGTTGGGATCACCCACGCTTCCGTCACATGGACCAATGGGCTCGGGTGCTGAAGCAGGCTGAGCGTGAGCTGTGTGGCCACGCACACACCCCTGTTGATCCAGCCGCGTGTGGCGCTGTTGAAGTGGGGTACAGATGTGGGGTACAGATGTGCGCTCTTTGATTCAGAACGGTATTGCACAGCAGTATAACGTAACGGACGCCGGGCAGACCCCGACCCCCCCCCCCCCCCCCCCCCCCCCCCCCCCCCGCCGTTCGTAGATGGGATGTTTCATTTCGTGTCGGCCAACGGGGACGCTATGGGACAGAGCGAGGTTGTCTTTGCCGGCGGCCTTGTCTCGGCGGCCTTGTCTCGGTTCACTCGTGAGACGTCGTCCGAGCTCCGATCGTGCGGCCGCGCGCTTTTCCTGACCTTTGGACGGGAGTGGGCGGCGTGGTGGAGTGGGCGGCGTGGTGGAGTGGGCGGTGTGGGCGGAGTGGGCGGTGTGGGCGGAGTGGGCGCGTGCAGAGATATACTAATAGTAACCAAGCAGGGTCGGAGAAGGCCATGGTTGGCTGGTTAGCCCACTAGCCTGTGGCTGTGATACGCGGGAACCCCCCCCCGCTAAACGCTAAAGCCACATGCATGTTTTTCCCATGGGGGTTTTTAATACATTCATCTGTCTCTCTCACTCCGTCCCGCTTTTACATTCTGCATCTCTCTCTCTCTCTCTCTCACACTCACACACACACACACACACACACACACACACACACACACACACACACACACACACACACACACACACACACACACACACACACACACACACACACACACACACACACACACACACATTAGTCCTGGGGTTGTAGTGCTATTGTAAGCGTCTACACGTCCCGTTTAAGCGTCTGATATTGTGGACGCTGGATCCCCTATCTCGGCCCGTAACGAGGGCTCCTGGGACAACGGAGACGCAGCCACCTAATAACGCTGTTTTAATGTTATCTCTCCCCCCTCTCCCCCTCTCCCCCTCTCCCCCGCCCAGCAGAGAGGCAGCGATGGCGGTGATTACTCGGTAGAGATTGAGGCGCTCGGAGGAGCAGGAGGAGGGGGGGGGGGATGTTGGCAGGGTTATTACCAATTACAGATGAATAATGTCCTGACACGCTGCCGGAGTCCCTGTGTTTTCCTTCTTCTTCTTCTCCTCTTTATTCCGGCGTGGACCTCATAAAGACTGAACCTCGTTTACAGACTCAGATGGTAGAGGTGGGGGAGGAGGTTAGATTGTTGCCTTAAAAACCAAACGGGCGAGGTTATACTAGTAGGTATTTTTGTGTGTGTGTGTGCGCTCCCAGACTGTAGCTACAGTTGGCGGTTGGAGCGACCAGACTTGTTGTGATGGGGGAGGGGTGGAGGGGAAAACACCTGAGCTTCCTGTTCCCCTTATTTACTCACGAGCTAATTGGAAATTACACACACACACACACACACACAGAGACATACTCTGTCTGGTTCTCTCTCTCGGTCTCTGGGTGGCTATCTCTCTCTCTCTCTCTGTCTCTCGCTATCTCTTCTCTCTCTGTTTCTGTCTCTCGCTCTCGCTATCTCTGTCTTGCTATCTCTGTCTTGCTATCTCTCTCTCTCTCTGTCTCTGTCTCTCTCTAATCTCTGTCTCATTAACATGCAGGTAGGGTAGGCGGGTAACTCCTGACCTGTCTGTCAAGGCTCAGGTCCAATAGGAATCAATTCCCCATGGAGCAATTCAGCCCGCCCCCCTCCATCTCTCTCTTCCTCCTTTTCATCCTGTTTTTCCTCTTTCACTCCACCCCCCCTCAGATAGATTTGTCACCCTTTGCTTTTTCTGCTTTCATTAATCTCTCTCTCTCGCTATCTCTTCGTCTGTCTGTCTCTCTCTCTCTGTCTGTCTCTCGCTCATCTCTCTCTCTGTCTTAGTCTCTCTGTCTGTCTCTCTCTCTGTCTCTGCCTCTCGCTCATCTGTCTCTCTCTCTCCCTATCTCTTCGTCTGTCTGTCTCTCTCTCTGTCTGTCTCTCGCTCATCTCTCTCTCTGTCTTAGTCTCTCTCTCTCTGTCTCTCTCTCGCTGTCTATCCATCATTTCTGTCTGGGTGTCAGGCGCCCCAGCAGTCCTCTTTCCTCCTCTCTCCTCTAGCCTGAGTCGCCTCCTCCCCTCTTTGTGAGGAGCTCTGCCTGTCCCTGGGGGGGGGGGGGGGGGGGGGGAGCACGGCCACATGTGTCGTCTCCCATCCCCCCTCTTCACCTTATCAATGGCTTACGATCAATCAATAAACGCTTTCCCCTGCCCCTGTGTATCCTCGATTACACTCCTCTTCATCATCTACTTCCTCTCTCTTCCTACCCCCCTCTCTCCTCCTCATCTCCACCTCCCCTTGTCCTCCGGTCTCCAGTCATGACTCCTCCCATTCGCTGCTCCCTGCCCTCCCAGGCGACCAATCAGCATCCAGCGGTGTGTCGGTGTGTTTGTGTTGAGAATCCTTTGTCTGGGCGACGGACCCTCCTTACCTTTTTTTGTTTTTGTCGTAGATTAAAGACGCGTGACGGACGGTCCATCGCGGTTAATGGGCTGGCGTGCGTGTGGTGCATTATGGGTCGTAACCTTGTGGTGCATTATGGGTCACAGAACCTTCGTTCTGCGGTGGCGGTGCAGTGAGGGTGGAGACTAGCAGACTGGCCATATGACCACTGATAACAAAGGACCTCACACACAATTAACGCGCGCGCACACATACACACACACACACACGCACGCGCACACATAATAATTGCAATTGAGTGTCCAGCCACACCTGGTGTTTTATGCAGGATTAAAATCCTCGTTGAGCAGTAAAGTCAACACCATGAAATGGACTCAATCGCCCAGACTTTGTCTGATTTGCTGTTCTCTGGTTAACACACACGCACACACACACACACGCACACACACACGTGAATGTTTACCATCAATTGAGATCAATGATGTGGCTTCTGTTAGCGTTGCACCACTAAGTGCTTTGTGTGTGGTGCGAACTGGTTTTATGGGGAATGCTAACACTATGCTAGCTGGTTTATGGGGACTGCTAACACTATGCTAGCTGGTTTTATGGGGACTGCTAACACTATGCTAGCTGATTTTATGGGGACTGCTAACACTATGCTAGCTGGTTTATGGGGACTGATTTCAAAACACTAGCGGGCTTTATGGAGGTGTGTGTGTGTGTGTGTGTGTGTGTGTGTGTGTGTGTGTGTGTGTGTGTGTGTGTGTGTGTGTGTGTGTGTGTGTGTGTGTGTGTGTGTGTGTGTGTGTGTGTGTGTGTGTGTGTGTGTGTGTGTGTGTGTGTGTGTACCTGCCTGCTGGCTAGACTCTGACAGACTAGTCTAGCTTTGCTGCAGTCTGACACACACACACACACCCCTCAGGAGATGGGTAGGACGGAGGGGAGAGCCATCACTCTTCTCCCCCCCCCCCCCCCCCCCCCCCCCCCCCCCCCCCCCCCCCCCCGGGGTCCAGGTGACAGAGGCTTGAAGTGTGTGACTCAGCAGGAGGTCTATCTGTCCCCCAGGTTAGGCTACGGTGTGTGTGTGTGTGTGTGTGTGTGTGTGTGTGTGTTGATGGTAGATAGTGTGTGTGGTCTGGTTTTCCCATCGAGATGACGTGACAACTCCTCCTCCTGTCTTCATCAACTGCATCATTCTATTTTCCTCCCTCTCTTCTACCCATGCTTTTTCCCTTCATCATTATTATATTATATTCTCTCACCCGCTGTCCCTCCCTCTGTCCCTTTCACCTCCCTTTCATCTTTCACTCCGTCTCTCACCCCTCTCTCTCACCAATCTCCCCCTCTCTTTCTCTGGTCTCTCTCTGTCTTTTATAAGTTAAGGTAGGGTATAAGTTAGGGTATAAGGTAAGGTATAAGTTAAGGTAAGGTGATCCTTGATGGGAGATTCTGGGGACAGGGCAGCAAGAACAGGACAGTAGTAGAATAATCAAATAAATAGAGATCCAAGTTGAAAACAATTTAAACTACAGAAGAATGTACAGAATATATGTCTATATACACTCATAGTTTTAAAAGTGAAGATATAATCAAGATCCAATAGATGTAAACATTATTTGCAAACAAGTTTGGGGTAAGAGTGAGTGAGTGAGTCAGACTGCTTCCAGGAACTTGGATTAGATCAGTGGATGAGATGAGCAGATGAGACTATTTCTGTAGTTGGTTACTCTCTGAGGATGATGACCATGCTGACATCAAATTGGTCAAATCACCCTGATCCTGTGATCCAGTTCATTATACACACACACACACACAGTGTGAGCAGTTCTTAAGTCCGTGTGTGTGTGTGTGGGGAAAAGCTTCTAAAAACCTTTGGCCCCCAAAGTGACATCATCACAGATGATCAGACACAGGCTGTGCATCTGTGACCCCCCCTCTGTCTGATACTGATGACGGGCAGACCCTTGATCACGTTGTGTTGTGTAATAGATTGATCGTGTGTGTGTGTGTGTGTGTGTGTGTGTGTGTGTGTGTGTGTGTGTGTGTTTGCTCATTGATCACAGTGGCTCTAGTCTGTGTCTAGTGTAGCGGGCAGCTCGCCAGAAGGGGGCCAGTGAGGGAGACGGCCTGCCAGGAACGCTATCAGATAGAAATAATAATGGTGCTGCTTCTAAAACAAAGTTCCCAAAACGCTTTGACATGCACAGTCAAACACAAACAGCGTTCACCAGCCATCTAGCTCAGGGCCAGCGCTGCGGACGCCAGGGAGCCAGCCAAAGTTTTGCCCCGTTAAGCCCCTCGTTCACTTTCAATCCCCCCCCACCCCCCACCCCGCGTTACCATAGTAACGACACTCGCTCTCTGGCTGGATGTGACTCAGCACTCTGTGGGACAGGCTGACGTGTGTGTGTGTGTCCGTCCTTGTTCTGGACTGCACTGGTTCAATGTGGATTGGTTTGCTTTCTAAACAGTCTCACACACACACACACACACACACACACACACACACACACACACACACACACACACACACACACACACACACACACACACACACACACACACACACACACACACACACACACACACACACACACACACACACACACACACACCGAGAGTGCTGTATGTGCATATTTTTGTGTATTGTATGCGTGTCGTCAGCATCGTCCAATCAGAAACCGGAACTGGCCTCTATGAGCAATGTTCTGGAACCGTTGGTGTTTGTTAAGGTTACGTAATGGTTTGATGTGGTAACGGTTAGGCCACCTTTCTAGGGGAAAGCGTTGCATCATGGGTAATGACTACCAGTAAAGTGTGTCAGTGTGTGTGACAGAAGCCCCGGTCCAGATGAATGTAGCCAGTGTGTTCAATAAGAGGAGGGGGGGAAAGAGACGAAAACAATTTAAATGATTTGCAACCCAGACATCAGCCCCTGTAACCGCTGACTGCTAATTTATTAATCAGGTGTTCGAGATAAAACAACAACATCCTGTCTTTGAGTACTTCTCGTTCAGTATTTCTTCCTTTTGCGAAATCCGCCAGAGGCAATCGATTTTTAATCTCCATGCATAACGATTAAAGAGTGCGAGGGGTCAGCTGGGATGCTGTGTGACTCTGGCCTGATCGCCAACACTGAGACTCTGTGTGTTCTCTGTTTGCATCACTTCCCATCCTGAGGGTTGAGTCAGGGGCCGTCCGGTTGGTGGCGATAAGAGGGTTAGCTCTAGCAGCTGGTGTCTCTGTCGCAGCCTGGGTTCTAATGTGTTCACTGAGCTGTCCATCTTGGTTCAAATCGCTAGCTGGCTGGGGGAACTGGATGACGCAGTTTCTATAGATAGTCACGTTTTTTTGTAGTATCTTTCTGATAACTTTGTGCATGCAAGCTTGTTAGTGCCTGTTGTGTGCATCATAGACTGTATCAAGTACAGTCCATGACGTGTGTCCTAAATTACCCCCATGTAATGTTTGTGGTGTCTGTTTTGCGTTAAGGAGGCTTCAGGGAGAAAAACTAACAATGACTTGTTCTGACGATAGCATCTGTTAGCTAGCTGGAGTGAAGCTATCTGCATTTAGCTAGCATGTATAAATCTATCTACATAGTTGGCTAGCTGGAGTAAAGCTATCTGGTGTTAGCTAGCATGTCTAGATATACCAATATAGTTGGCTAGCTTGTGCCAAGCTATGTAGTTAGCTAGATATCAGATGTTAGCAAGCTGGATTAAAGCGATCTGCTATTAACGGTAAAGCTAACTGATGTTGGCTAGTTGTAGTAAAGCCATCTATGTTGTTAGCTTACTGGAGTAAAGCTCTGTACATGGTTAGCTAGCCAGTGTTAAGCTAGTCCACGTGGTTAGCAAGACAGCTGACCTGGAGCGTGACATCACATTCTGTCTGCTCAGTCTGTGCGTCCCTGATTGGTAGGACTAGCTTGGTAACCATGACAACCGGCGGAGACTCCATCAGCGAGGAGATGGGATGGAGCTGCTTGATAAGACCTGTAGAAGAATGAAAATAATACCAATCTTATGATGCATGTAATGTAATACTGTGATGGATGAAGTCCATCTTTCCCTTATTTCCCTTGTTATTTAACCAACTTCATGAACCCACATTTACTCAACATAATTAGAGTGAAATACAAGTTACCTTTTATAATGACAAACTATCACGATCTGATAATGAACAGCAGAACTGAGCCGACCATAAGCCCACCTCCATGACAACACAAAGACAACAAACAATGGTACTGAATGGGCACTCCTGATGGTTAGGGTCCAGCCAGGTCTGTGGCCTCCTGGGCCCACCACCCTAGCAGCATGCCCAGACATGTTCAATGTTCCTGGGCCTCGGTGGTGCACGCCCTCCCCCCCCCCCCCCCCCCCCCAACACACACACACACACCCACATTCCTCCATGTCCTGCAGTGAGTGGGAAGCACACCCATGGGTGACACATCTGTGTGTGTGGTCTCCTTTCTCAACAACTGTTACGAAGGTATTAGTGAGTCATGTCATTAAGGAGCAGGTTAGGTAGGGGTTAAACAGTACAGAGACAGACCATGAAGGAGCAGGTAGGGGTTAGACAGTACAGAGACAGGTCATTAAGGAGCAGGTAGGGGTTAGGGGCATCTTGCTCTAGAATGCCTACAGGTTAGACTATGGATATTGGGGATCGAACCCAGAACCTTTTGGCTGAGAGTCAAACCAACCACTAGTTGGGTAGTTATTTCCATGTGTCATTGGTTATAGAGAATTCACCAGGAAAGTGTAACTATTGTTGCAGAGAAACAGTGTTTCCATAGAAATGTTCTACAGTTGATATGATTTAATATCAACTTCAGGTCGGCTTAGCTCAGGAGGTGGAGCGGGGTTGACTTGTAACCGGAAGGGTGCTAGTTCGATCCCCGGCTGTGTCGAGGTGTCCCCTGAGCGAGACGCCTTCACCCTGACCGCTGTCGCCTAGCGTGGCTGACACCGCCGTCGGTGTGCGAGTGTGGATAAAAGCTTCTGCTAAACGCCCAAAATGTAAAAAATCGGTTGAATGAAAGTGATCTCAAATAGCGCTGACTTCCTCCGCCTCTCGCGCTCCCTTCCCCTCCCCGCTGGGCGAAGTGCCAGGTCACTGGGTTGTCGTCTTTATCAACATTTTGTCGCTTGCGCTTGGACCACCACTCACTACAAGGCTGGTTGGAGTGTGGTTCTGTCATGTGGTCAGGCGTGCGTCCGGTAGCCTCTGTTGGACCCCGGGACCCACGGTCTTCACTGAACTCGGGAGGACTCGCGTCACGGGGTTTGAGTTGGTGTCCTCACTCACGCAGTGGAGTAGTTTCGGTCACCGGACACTTCCGAGTCACACGTCCCGGAGCACGCACTGGGCTGACGATGTCACCGTGGAATGCTGCTCACTCCACTTCTCTCGGAAGCTCCCGTTCCCACTGTGTGTTCACACCGTGTACAAGCAGCTGGATCAGGATTCAGAGCCAGATTGAACTACTCTCTGTTCCCACTGTGTGTTCCCACTGGATACAGATCGGGTTTAGTACAATGTACAGCCATCGCTTTGAGAGAGAGAGAGAGATAGAGAGAGGAGAGAGAGAGAGAGATGAGAGAGAGAGAGAGAGAGAGAGAGTAGAGGAGAGTAGAGAGTAGAGGCATAGAGGACGATAGAGAGAGAGAGAGAGGAGAGAGAGAGAGAGAGAGAGAGAGAGAAGAGAGAGAGAGAGAGAGAGAGAGAGGAGAGAGAGAGAGAGAGAGAGAGAAGAGAAGAGAGAGAGAGAGAGAGAGAGAGAGAGAGAGAGAGAGAGAGAGAGAGAGAGAGAGAGAGAGAGAGAGAGATGCAGGAATGAAACGGCGCTTACTTTCCTTTCTCACACACTAATAGTACTCCTGATGTACATCCTCATCTGCGGGAAGCATTTCATGTTGGTGTGGTATTTACAAGTCTTTGCTTGTTGGAAGGAGTCTATAGGGAACAACTAACAAGAAGAAGAAAAAGAAAACTGTGTGTGTTATGGTACTTAGTGTTAAAATAGAATGGAAAAAAAACGTCGGAAGGAGGTTAAACGTCGGAAGGCGTTAACTGTACTCTTACTGACATCATTTATACACTTATATAGGTACGGTGGACTATCGACCAGTTAAATAACCGGGGCGTACTCCGCACGGATTTGGTCAATACTGTTGACCGCGTCCTATGTTGTGTCCACTGGCGCCTCCCGGTGGCTAGACAGAGAACTGCACTATGTTATGGCTTCTTCCAGGAAGGGGCGGGTGGTATTGTGAACCGCAGCCAACTGGGTCAAAGAATGCCCAGGCTAAAACCACTTGTTCTTTGCTGGAAGCTATGCAGTGTTTGATATGTGTAGAATACGAAAACGTATTTGGAGTGAAGGTCATGTTTCGAGCCATGCGCGTGAGGATAGTTTGGTATTTCCCGTGATTAAACCAAACTGCCGTGAAATGCCTGCGAGATGTGTGGCTGCCCTGTTGCTCGTGGTCTGTCACCATGGTAACCCGAAGATGAGTGAGACTAGACCTTTACAAGGAATCCACCTCGTGTGTGTGTGTGTGTGTGTGTGTGTGTGGTTGGCCATCACACAGTGCATTGGTTTTAAAGGTCACTCTGGCAGTCTGTCTGTCAGTTTAACGGGCGATATTGCGTGGGAAATGTACGTTTACACTGCAGAAATACAGTGAGTACACTAACACTATCACAACACGTATGTAGTGAGACAGTCTCCACTAACACTATCACAACACGTATGTAGTGAGACAGTCTCCACTAACACTATCACAACACGTATGTAGTGAGACAGTCTCCACTAACACTATCACAACACGTATGTAGTGAGACAGTCTCCACTAACACTATCACAACACGTATGTAGTGAGACAGTCTCCACTAACACTATCACAACACGTATGTAGTGAGACAGTCTCAACTAACACTATCACAACACGTATGTAGTGAGACAGTCTCAACTAACACTATCACAACACGTATGTAGTGAGACAGTCTCCACTAACACTATCACAACACGTATGTAGTGAGACAGTCTCCACTAACACTATCACAACACGTATGTAGTGAGACAGTCTCAACTGAGACGGGGTTACAGGGAAGTGTAAACATCGTAGGTAAAATTGTCATTTTAAAAGATAGGTGTTATATTAACTTATTTATCTTTCTCTCTCTCGTTCTCTCTCTCTCTCCCCCTCCCTCCCTCCCTCCCTCCCTCCCTCCCTCCCTCTCCAGGAGCGTTTCTCCGAGGTGTTTGGGAAGGACGCGGCGGCTGAGAGCCGGCGTTCCCAGGAGAGTTTCAGGAAGTGGTTCTGGGCGGGGATGACCCTGATGACGGGGGTCGTGGTGGGGTCACTCTTTGCCCAGAAACGCCTCTGAACCCCGTGATGATGATGATGATGAAGACCCCCACATCTCCGTGTTCTGCACGACAAAGTGCAAATGAAGGATCTTATTTTTTGTTGCCGCTCCTTGCCACGCCCTCGACCTCGCGCCTTTATTTTGACAAGAACAGTTTACTTTGTTCTGTTCTGCTGTTGTTTCGCTCTCCTCTTCGCCCCCCCGTCGCTGTTCGCTGGTGCTGTCAAACTGAACGGACTAAACCAGGAAGAGGAGGAGCTACCCCGAGAGGAGGAGGGGCTAAATATGACAGGGGGGGGTGGGCTAAAGGAGGAAGACGAGGAGTTAAGCGAGAAGATGAGGAGTGAGGAAAAGTATGTTCTGTCCTGCTGTTCCAGACCTCCTGATGGGCATGATGACCCCCGACCCCTGCTGATACACAGATGGACAGGAAGTGATGTCGGAGGGAGGGAGGGGGGGGGGGGGGTCTCGTCGTTCTCTGTTGTTGACTTTTGATTTTTAACTCACACGGCGTGCCCCAGTTTATACTTTTATCCTCTATTAATAAAACACTTTTCTTTCTTAAAAGACAAATTATTAAACAGTTTTGACCCCGCCCCCTTCACCCCTTAACCCCACCCTCACTCCCATCCCTTAACCCCACCCCCTCCCTCACAGCCCTTAGCCCCCCTCCCTCCCACGCCTTAACCCCACCCTCACTCCCATCCCTTAGCCCCCCTCCCTCCCTCTCACCCTTAACCCCACCCCCTCCCTCACAGCCCTTAGCCCCCCTCCCTCCCACGCCTTAACCCCACCCCCTCCCTCACAGCCCTTAACCCCACCCCCTCCCTCTCACCCTTAACCCCACCCTCACTCCCACGCCTTAAGCCCACCCCCCTCCCTCACAGCCCTTAACCCCCTCCACCTCCCTCTCACCCTTAACCCCACCCTCACTCCCACACCTTAACCCCCACCCCCCTCCCTCACAGCCCTTAACCCCACCCCCTCCCTCACAGCCCTTAACCCCACCCCCTCCCTCTCACCCTTAACCCCACCCCCTCCCTCTCACCCCTTAACCCCACCCCCCTCACTCCCACCCCTTAACCCCACCCCCTCCCTCACAGCCCTTAACCCCACACCCTCCCTCTCACCCCTTAACCCCACCCCCCTCCCTCTCACCCTTAACCCCACGCCTTAACCCCACCCCCCTCCCTCTCACCCCTTAACCCCACCCCCCTCACTCCCACCCCTTAACCCCACCCCCTCCCTCACAGCCCTTAACCCCACACCCTCCCTCTCACCCCTTAACCCCACCCCCCTCCCTCTCACCCTTAACCCCACGCCTTAACCCCACCCCCCTCCCTCTCACCCCTTAACCGCACCCCCCTCACTCCCACCCCTCACTCCCACCCCAGGGTAGTATTGTTTGTGCCATATGGACCACCTGCTGTGGTCTGGGTTTTGTAGTTTACGGGGCTGTTGTAGTTCATTTCAGTCCCTGTCATCTGGGTTCACCATGAATCTAAAATCATGTTTCTCCCCGCAGCGAGTTGTTAAAACCTGGGCTATTTAATACTTTTGTGTTCCACCAGGGCTTGAGTTAAACTCGTATGTCTTGTCTAGAGCTGGAGGTCTTATTTGTGAGTGCTTGAAGTTGGTCTGTTCGCTGCTTGCCATGTTTTTTTCAGTTTGATTGAAGTTCTGTTTCATTGACGTGTAGATTCAAGCTAACAGGCTAGCACGTACTGCATGGTTGTCAATGGCCAAAGCTACTAGCGTGTGAGCCGTGGTGGATACAGGCAGGGCACTAGGACCCGGGGGCGTCTTGTCTACCCCGTCTCCCCAACTGTAGCTCTAGGAAGCAAGATGTTGTAGCAAACACGTACAGTAGCCGGTAGGGGACAAAAAGCCACGTCCCAACTTAAGCCAAGTTCTTTCAGTTTGGGTTAGTTTACTTTTAGATGCCCTCTTCATTGACAAGTCAGCAATAAAGTGTGAAACCCTGAGTGATGTTTTAACATTTTCCTTAATTTCATGTTTATCAAAAAGTGTCATTCACGAAACTTTAGTAAATCGCATATCTCTTTACGTTCAGTAGCATAACCAGCACCAACCACATAATTAGCATAGCGGTTTGTAGCAAAAAAAATTGAAATTAAACGATACGATGGCGGCCGTAGCACGCGGTGATTTCAGTCATTGGATCGGACCGATCTAATTTGTATTTCATTATCCAACCGGTAGATCTTCCTCTTCCCCAGCAACCAATCACGTGGGTCAGCCACAGCTGGGCACCTGTCTCTCTAACACACACACACACACACACACACACACACACACACACACACACACACACACACACACACACACACACACACACACACACACACACACACACACACACACACACACACACACACACACACACACACACAAGCAGCTGTGTGCTTTCTAACATTGATAAATCAGACGGCTCTGCTTCACACTTCCTCTGACAGCTCATTAATGAGGAGGAGGAGGAGGAGTAAGTCAGGACAGCTGAGGAAGAGGAAGATGAGGAGGAAGAGAGCAACAGGGATGCGGGGCACTAACCCATCATGTAGAGCAGAGGACAAACCACCATGGATCTCAAATACCTTCTCTCATGTCTGCAGTCCCCTCACTACTGCAGTACCTACACCACACACACACACACACACACACACACACACACACACACACACACACACACACACACACACACACACACACACACACACACACACACACACTTGCCTCAGTAATGTAAACCATGTAGTCCACACCTTCATAAACCTGCTGCCGCTCACTCCAAATTACGTTTCTAATTACACACACACACCACTCATCTCTCCCCCCATTTCTCTCACCCTACCTCCCCTTCACATCACCATCACCCTCTCACCATGACCATATCACCCTCAGCCCATCACCCTCTCTCCACATCCAGATGTTCATTTCTATTTGTTTCTATTTTGTAGTTGTCCCTTCCCCTCCCCTGTTGGGCTGGGCACTGCCAGCTCCCACTCAGCCCACTAGATGAAGCCTTCTCGGAAGCATTCCAGTCCCGTATTAGATCTATTTTTCTACTGTCCCTCCTCCCGGTGGAGACCCCGACCCTCTGGCCCTCACCCGACACAAGCGCCACTGCGCTTCCTCTCGTTGACCCCCCCCCCCCCCCCCCCCCCCCCCCCCCCCCCCCCCCCCCCCCCCCCCCCCACGCCGGCGAGGACCGCGCCGGCACGACACTATATCCTAGTTATTTAAAGTGATTAGAGTAGCGCGCTAGCGTAGCTTAGCAACATAGTTAAGGTGAAACAAAAGAAAGACGACGATGTGTAATGGCTTTGAAACGTTGTTTATATTTGGTGTGGAAACGTTCAGAACGGCGTCTCAACGCCTGGTTCCCTGCTGTGGACGTGATTCGTTTTGTCCCCTGCGTTTAAACGTTAGAATAACACGAGGAGCCTAGACTAGCAGCGCATTAGCGTTAGAAGAGCCGTGTGTTGTAGTGAGAACATAGGTCAAAGTGCGGAAACAGTGCTGTCCTACTGTCTGACTATGTCTGTCCAAACGCCATTTGTAATACTTTGAATTGCGTTGAAACCCAATAAAACCCTGCTGGAGGCTGGACTGGGCGCTCTTCTTCTTCTGTGGTTTCAGGTTCCGCGTGAATGGGATTGGTCGCGGTGTGTGGTGACCGGATATGTTGGATTCTGGTTGGTTCCTGATTGGCTGACAGATTGATCGCTTCGGACACAGGATTGTTGACGCTGTTTGTGTTGGACACGAATGGTCCGGTGTCTGAATATTCTGCTCAAAGTTATTTCCACATGGAAATGATTCTGTACATCATGGTTCACATGTAGCAGCTAGAACACATTATAAATGATAAAACATGACGATTGTATTTGATCCAAGCTGCATTTATTGACCCCTTGCATGCTACTTCAAAATGTCTTGTTTATTTTACCTTTATTTGTTCAGGTTAGTATCATTCAAGAGAAACCGGATTTGCGTCCTCTTAATCCTTGTTAGTGATTATGGTTTTCTTATTAACCCGCCAGCTTCTCAAACAAACAACATGCTCAAGACTACTATTGCGACTAGATTGACAGCTGCCCAATCGAATCAGATGTGGCTCCTGAAGCCCCGCCTCTATGAAGGTATTATTGGAGAAAAACAACTGAGCGCCTGCGACAGTGGAATTTGTGGAGGTAGAAAATAAAAACAGAAAGGCACACGTTTGTATCAGTAAATTTGAAGTCGCAGAGAAAAATGGTTTAGGAGATGCAAACGTGTGTTGTGTTTGTGGGAGACAAAACAGTTACACCTTCTCAAATTCTTCATTGCAGGCGCACAAATCCTATTCTACAAATCACAGATTTAGAAACTCATGCACTCACACATTTCCATGACTCCAAAGGTTTTGATACGGGTGTGTGGATGTGTTTTGCGCCATATTCACTGCAGCAACTGTAGCAAATGTGTGAGCGTATGAGTTTCTAAATATGTGATTTGTAGAACAGAGAAGGTGTAACTGTTGTGTTGTGTTTGCGGCTAGACAAAAACAACACAAGTTTGCAACTCCTAAACCATTTTTCTCTGCGACTTCAAATGTACTTATACACACGTGCGACTTTCTCTTTTTATTTCACTACAACTACAAATTCCCTCTTTACTTTGCTCCAATAACACCCTCCCACGCCTCTTCATTGCTGCTGGAGCACAGCTGTCCCCGTCTTATTGGTCCAGCTGTGTGCCACTCAGGCCTGCGCTCTACTTCCATTGGCCCTTCTCGTAGTCCCACTTGGCGGAGAAGCCCTCCACGGGATTCACCCTCATGTCCAGCATCCTCTGGAGCTGGCGGGCCTGCCACTCTTCATCAAAGGTCCGGGGCCGTGGGGGGTAGACTGGGGGGGAGGAGAGAGGGGGGAGGAGAGAGGGGAGGGAGAGAGGGGGGAGGGGAAGGAGGAGGAGAGAGAGGGGGGAGGGAGAGAAGGGGGAGGAGGAGGAGGGGGGGAGGAGAGAGGAGGAGGAGGAGAGGGGGGAGGAGGAGGAGGAGAGAGGGAGGAGAGAGGGGGGAGGAGGAGGAGAGGGGGGTGGTGGTGAGGATTACTTAGAAAATATATACCGTCCAGTTCATTTAATAACAGTCAATTCCACATCAGCGGCAGCCATCTTGGTTGTTTATGAACACGCCTCAGCTGCGCTCTCATAGGGCAAAACCCGCCCCATTGGCCCGTTGTGATTGGCCCGACCCAGACTAGGTCTGCTGGACATCTGTCTGAACGGGAGAGGGGGGGGGGGGGGGGGGGCTACACATGATGTATAACTGATGAGCTCTCCCCAGCTACCGTATAAACTCTGCCAGATGACCACCAGGCCGGTCAGACCCAGGAAGATGAAGATCCCCCCGACGACCGTCTTCCACTCGCCGGTGCTCTGCTTCATCTCTGGGTAGGTCCGCTGGAACGCCAGCCGGTATACTACACCACCGGGGGAGGAGAGAGGAGGGGGGAGGAGAGAGTAGGAGAGGAGGGGAGAGGAGAGAGGAGAGGGGAGGAGAGAGTAGGAGAGGAGAAGAGGAGGGGGGAGGAGAGAGGAGAGGGGAAGAGAGGGGGAGGAAAGAGAGGGGGGAGAGAGGGGGAGGATGGGAGTAGAGGGGAGAGAAGGGGAGGGGAGGAGAGAGGACAGGGGAGGAGAGAGGAGAAATGGTTTGAAATGGTTGAGGTGTTAGGGTAAAGGCGCTCATTGGGTTAAAGTAGGTGTTTGGTGGTTAAAGTTGAGAGGAAGGTATGGAGGAGAGCAATGCATCATGGGAGATTAAGATGACCACAAGTCCGTATGGTTGCACCCCAATGTGTAACACCTTAGTCTCTGGTTAGAACTGTTAGCATGCTTCCCTCTATGCAGAGTTAGGTTGTTGCTAACTCTTCTCCCAGTAACACAACTAAACCCACGGTGAGATGTGTCTGAACATGCTCCAACACTAGCTGATGTAACCGGATGTAACCGGACGGAACCGGGAGCCCACGCAGCAACGGTCTAGAGATATTGGTCTTTGATTACTCATTAGACTAATCAGTGAGCCAGACCTCGGCCTGGCCATTGATTTGAATGTGAATGATGATCTATTTTATAACAACATACTTAACCTTTGTTTCGCTTGTTTATGCTACCGTTATGTCTGCCCGTTTAGCCCACGTCATCATCTGAACCGTCCCTGGGTCGTCTTCGGTGTTCCCTCTCAGGGTTCCTCCCCCCTGGCTTCGGTTTCACCGTGAAGCCCTTTCAGACTGTAACTGTGTTTGGGGACGATGCCAATAAAGTTGGCTTGACTAACTGCAGTAGGGAAGGCGCTAGGGAGACGTACTGGCGATCTTCTCCTCCTTGGACAGCTGGCCCCAGGGGCCCTTCTCCTTCTGTTTGAGCGCCGTGTCCTCCGCGTTCAGGACGTCTTTGAACGCTTTGTCGGGGAGAGGGGTGTCCAGGCGGTTCCAGTAGAGCGGACGGGACATGTCCACCGAACCCGACACCTCTGTTGACGCAGGAAACCACGTCAGTTCGTTTATTCAGCATGTCTTATGCATATTGTGGTTGATACATCGATATGTATCGTCTGTAGGGCTGGGCCGCATGCTTGTTGAGGCGCCACAGCGCCATCTGCTGGTTCACAATAACACTAACTATAACTTGGTGCCACGGCGAGTGGTCACGCAAGTGACTGGTTGTCGTCTTTGTTTACAGCTCCCTTGACTAAATACGTCGTTAAATTACCTCTTTTCTCTTTAATAGTTGCCGTTTTATCGTGTATTTATAGTTATTATAGACCTATTTATAGTGTCTCGTACCGCCGTCACCGTGGCTGGACGCCCTGGAGCAGACGGGGGTCAGAGCCGCCATCGGCCGCCGGGCCAAGAGTCTCCCTCCGCGGGCTGCGGTCAGCCGGAGCATCTGCCATGGATGAAGGAGCACAGGAGAACACATGGTTCAATACCTTACTCTTTTTTTTAATAGACAAGATGAAATGGTCTACTTTCAAACTCATTCTAAAAAGATCGCCAGTCTCTCACATTAAATAGGCTATTCTAACGCTAATAAAGTTACAACGGTATAATAATGTATAATAATCATACATACATACATACATACATACATACATACATACATACATACATACATACATACATACATACATACATAGGCATACGTAAATAAATAGATTATATATATATTAAAAAAATTATATATATATTTCACAGAATAAAAAAATCGCTTCCTTGATTAGGGTGGATGCATTTAGCACACACACCTGTATGGCCAACACTCATCAGTCATCACTTTCATCCGTTTGGGAACGACAGGTGTGGGAGTGTGTGTGGATGACGGCTGGTTCAAGCAGCCTCACCTGGCCGAGTCTGATTGGACTCCGGGGCTGGGGGAGGCTGCACACCTGTTGCACATTGAGTACTCAGTGTGCACAGGTTAAACCAGCCATCACCACACACACACACACACACACACACACACACACACACACACACACACACACACACACACACACACACACACACACACACACACACACACACACACACACACACACACACACACACACACACACACACACACACACACACACACACACACACACACAAAATGGTAGGCCTTTTGAGTAGAGTATTTAATGGTTGGCTAGTGTTTGTTGTTCTGGCTACTGAAAGTATATATATATATATATATATACATTTATATACATTTTTTTTACACTATATTAAATGTTATATTTTATATAGGGATGTATTTTATCTCGTCAAATGGTGCACCAGTAGCGGTCAGTGAATAGTCTACAAGAGTTTGTTTTATCGTGTTTATAATGTTTAAGTTGGCCTTGTGTCAAATAGTTTGGTTGAAAAGTCGAACAAAATGTGAAGGTCTACTAACCTATACTCTTTCCAAAACCTGAATCACACAAAGCATTGGTGTGAATGAGAACAGGGGATTAAAAAAACATACTTAAATCAGTCACTAGGAGGTCACTTATTTTAAGGCTTTAATTCTGATATTGTAATAAATTATCATTTTTGTTCAACTAGTCTCTCCAGAGTGACCATGATTGTGAGAATATAATCAAATGCAGTCGATGTCTTATGTGTGACACGGTTGTTCCAGTGTTCATCATATTTAGTGTTTATTGTTATATTCTAAAAATAAGTTTTATTTCCTTTTTCCACTCCCCCCCACCACCCCCCCCCCCCCCCCCCCCCCCCCCCCCCCCACACACACACACACACATCTGAGTTAAGAATGTTGAGCTTTTTTTTAACACATTCACACCAATGCTTTGTGTAGTTCAAGTTTTGGAAGGAGTATAGGTTTGTAAACCCTGGTTAGTTTTATTCGACTTTTCAACTTCAACCTAATGTATGAGCAGTGACCCAAAGCATCAACTACATTCACCCAACAAACAGTATCAGATTTGACCTGTTTCGTTCTGCAGGAGAATCACAACACTGTCTTTCATCGCTGTACCAGAAAGTTGAAAGTTGAAGCGCTGGTCTCGGTTTGCCAAGCGGTTTATGTTTCAGTTTGATACGACACATTAAGAGGAATCCAAAGCTGGATCGTCAACATTAAAGTAAACTTCACCAGCTCTGAGGACATGAACATCAAAAGGCAGGCTACCTCACATAGTATAAAAAGTTGTATATTTTCTTTAAAGTATAGAATACAAGAATATTGAATGACATTTATTTTGCACCACTGCCATCAACTATCATTCCTGCACGTCCGCCTGTTTCCCCAGGGTACACGCGCACACACACACGCATGCACATACATGCACGCACACACACACACACAGACATGCACGCACACACACATGCAGACATACACACACACACACACTCTTCAGTTCATAGGAATACAAATACGTATCTTCAGTTGTGCAACAAAGCGATGTGTATGCATGTTTGGTTGTGTAAGAAAAGATCGGATACTTACGATACTATCCAGATGAACGTAGAACTGTTGGTGAAAGTTTGCAGTGGACGGCAGCAGCGAAAGTCAATGCCCTGAAGATTCAAGCCAACTAAACTGTTTACTGGCTCCCTTCCTCCCGCCCACTCTCTCCCTCTCTCTCTCTCTCTCCCTCCTGTGGAACAAAGATAACCCTTCAGCTTGTCAAACAACAAGGAGAGAGAGAGAGAGAGAGAGAGAGAGAGAGAGACTACGCACATACATTTGATTTGAAATATAATTTCAATTTTACTGCAGATCGCCTTAAGGGATCTTGATCATCTCTCCTCTCCTCACTTCCTCTCCTCACTTCCTCTCCTTGTCTCCTCTCCTTGTCTCCTCTCCTCGTCTCCTCAGGGTCCCAGCAGGCTGTAGATGGACCAGGCGGTCCAGATAAGTTGGGGGGGGGGGGGGGGGGGGAGGGGGAGGGGGGGATCTGATGACAGCTGCAAGCTGTCATGTTAAGCCTGAGGGAGTCAGGTGGCCGAGGGGAGGCAGGAATACACACTGCAGAGTGACACACTGCAGAGTGACACACTGCAGAGAGACACACTGCAGAGTGACACACTGCAGAGTGACACACTGCAGAGTGACACACTGCAGAGTGACACAGTGCAGAGAGACACAGTGCAGAGTGACACACTGCAGAGTGACACACTGCAGAGTGACACAGTGCAGAGAGACACACTGCAGAGTGACACAGTGCAGATAGACACACTGCAGAGTGACACAGTGCAGAGTGACACACTGCAGAGTGACACAGTGCAGAGTGACACACTGCAGAGAGACACACTGCAGAGTGACACAGTGCAGAGAGACACACTGCAGAGAAACACACTGGCAGAGACACTGCAGAGTGACACAGCAGAGAGACACAGTGCAGAGAGACACACTGCAGAGTGACACACTGGCAGAGAGACACACTGCAGAGAGACACACTGCAGAGAGACACACTGCAGAGTGACAGTGCAGAGACAGACTGGCAGAGAGACACACTGGCAGAGAGACACACTGGCAGAGACACTGCAGAGTGACAGTGGCAGAAAGACAGAGTGGCAGATAGACGATTGGCAGACAGACAGACTGGTAGAGAGACAGACTGGCACATAATCGGACTGGCAGAGAGAAAACAGGCAGACAGGCAAGTGAGAGTAGGTTCCAGAACTGGCTGTCGCCGAGCAACCACACACTGGAAACTTGAAACACATTTAACCCTTAACTGCCCCCCCCCCCCCCCCCCCCCCCCCCCCCCGGTTTACACTCAAACCTTTATCTTTCTCTCCCAATCTGATGTCACCGCGCTGTTAATCTTTTAGTGAACAGTATTAAAAGATGTAGTGCAACTGTAGTTCCAAGAAACTAGTTAAAAACGTAAATCAGAAATAGAAAATAAGTTGAATACATAAGGGGTGTTAATGTTAACGTTAATGTTAATGTTAATGTTAATGTTAACAAAAGTCTGTTGACGTCGACCATTTGTCCTAATAATTCAAACGAAACACAATCCTTACACTTTACAAGTTTTAAACTCAGGACTAACATGGGAGGGACTCTTGGGGAGTTCATGGGGGGGAAGATGTTGCCCTACCAAGCAATGAATTTATCCTTTTCATCAGAAGTCATGGAGTCAAAACCATAATTTTGTAACGGTTGTAGGTTGCGTTGTTTGTGTGCATTGGGCTAATGTTGTGATTGGGTGCTCAGGAGAAGGGGGCGGGCCTTGGGGAGTGAGATATACGGTTAGAGATTTAGAGGTTTAGAGAAGTTCATGTTCGTTTTTGTTCGATATGTTCGATAACGTGTGCCTGCCATTAATAAAAGGGAGTTCATCAAAACAACCTGCGTGGTGCTTGGACGCATAGAAACATGGTTTCTGCAATACGATGGCTCAAGGTAAGGACCTCTGTAGAACTCATTCTCCCTGGTGTTGATTTTATGTGGAAAATAGCCTTTTTCCACGTCATCAAAACCAAGAGCAGACGGTGTTTTAGCCAGACGCATGGGGAGAACGCTTAACGAGTCGACCCACCTCTGCTGGTAGGCCTTATCAACCATTAGGATAACTCTACTGCCACGCATGGTTAGTGAGGGATTAATACCCCGTTTGGTGAAATAATCCAGCATGATGTAGCTGTCAAATCCAGATGCATTGTGTGCTATGAAAGTATGATACTGGAATCGTTTTGATCTATAGCGCTTGGCAAACCACACAATCTGTACCACTTCGTACCATCGAATGCCACAGCTGACACAGTGTGCTTCGTGTCTACCATCATAATAACGCGGCTCAAAATCATCAAATATGTATTTATTTGCTGGGGGTTCAGACTCAAGAGGCTGGATGTAGGCATGGTCTGTATCACTGATTACACAATATATGCACTTTTCTGCACAACACCGATGGTCAGGGAGATGTAGCTTCTGTCTTACTACGGGCTACAAGATACTGTCTACAACACCTGTCACAATACTTGGCATGTCTACAGGGTACTAAACTGTATGCTGGTGACTTTTGCTAGTCATAGTGTCACAGCAGAGCTTTGACCGACAAATACGACCACGATCCTTACACTTTATCGAACAGCCTATTTGACCAGTGCATACTGTGAAACAAACATTGCAGTACCATCAACATTTGTGCATAAGAACTGACTGACATGTTTTGTAACAATATTTACACACATGTTTTGCACCAAAGAATGCCTTCCGGTTTTCTATGAGGTGGTAGTGATTGTCATGCAGGTATAGCCAGATTGTTTTTGGATGTGGTTCAGGATGGGTCTGAAACATTTCTAACTTATTGAAAGCAGCATTGTGATGAAATACCAATATTTGTGCATCTATATGCTTCTCAAAATTGGATATATCGGAAAAAACCAACCTGATGACTGGGGTCATAACCTAGGGCCTTGTGTAATTCTCGGGCAAATACCACTTTATCCTGTTCAGACGTCTCCCCCGATCTAGCCGTCAGCTCTGCAGTAAGAAAATGTGCTACACATAGTGAGAAACACAGATTGTTGTGTGTGTTGTTGGGTGTGTAGAGACTTATTTTCTTCTTGCTTATGAGTTCATCGTAGGGTATGGATTTGAACTCGAGACGGTTGCCCCCCCCCC
Organism: Lota lota; assembly: GCA_026745465.1. Lineage (NCBI taxonomy): Eukaryota > Metazoa > Chordata > Actinopteri > Gadiformes > Lotidae > Lota > Lota lota. The sequence continues at coordinate 73,805 of JACYXH010000835.1, forward strand.
CCCCCCCCCCCCCCCCCCCCCCCCCCCCCCCCCCCCCCCCCCCCCCCCCCCCCCCCCCCCCCCCCCCCCCCCCCCCCCCCCCCCCCCCCCCCCCCACCCTTTTTATTACGAGCTCCCGTGATAACAAACTCTAAGGCATCGTCTGTCCGACTTGTGTCATTACTCTGTATGACTCGGGCTATCTGTTCTAAAAAACAAATCGGCATCGTAATCGTCCCCCAGCCGTGAGTACAGCCTGTACGTCACTGGCCAGTGACGGACCCCTCAGGGTGACGTTCAAAACGCTTCCACTATCAGTACTCTGTGTTTTTACGCCTGTCAACCGCTCTCTGATAAAATTAGGTACTTCTTCTCAATTCTGAAGAGGGATACTTCTTAGATCTACAGCCTGTCTAGTCTCAAAACCATTAAAGTAGGGGAATGACCGTGCACGTATCTCATCTCTAGCTGTGGTCCCATTCTTGGAGATAACACCGCCAGTCTGCATAATTGCCTCATCATTTACAACCGCCCTAGCATGCACATCATCAGTCCTACATCCAACCTGTTTTGGATCTTGTTCTACACCCCTCTTGGCCCCCGCCATCTCAACACCGTCGTCGTCACTATCACTGATATTATCCCTACTGCCCCCATACAGCACACCATCCAGACCGTCTATCTGTTCTGCTATGGCTAGCGCCTCTAGCGCCCCATGCATATACCCCTCTATCTTATTTACCACAGACTTATTTAACCACTCCTCAAGACCTGCGTTGCTACGCTCTAAATTCTCATCACACAATTCATTCAGCTGTTCGGCTATGGCTACCGAATCATGTCCACAATGCGTATGATCCAGCAAGGTGTCATGATCAAACCTCTTCAACATCTCCTCAAGACATGCATCCATAATGTTTCCATTCTCAAAAACATCGCTAGACTCATACACACCACCATCTCCTCTCGGGGTTGCCATCTATAGACTTGTATTTTCTTTTTCTAGGACTCATTGTGTATGTATAGATTACCTATTTAATAACCACCTAAATGCAACGTATACCCACACCCCCCTAAAAGTAAAAAGTAAACAACAAAAAGAATAACGATTAAATAAAAAGAAAAGCTATACTAAAATAAAAAAGTCGCCATTCACCAGAAACCCCACTTTTAAGACACACGCCTACAATGAAGCTGTAGACATTCACCGGAGTCTCTTGAGCAATCTTTTTTTTTAATGTATTTTTTGTTGTTGTTGCATACCACGGAGGATTATCATAATTTCCTTAAGCATGGCAGTGTTTCCATGCACAGCTTTAGCCACAAACACCTCCTTGATGTGACGATGTCGCATCGTCTTTCCCTGTATATCAACAGTAGCACATAAAGCCTTCAGCGTAGCCTGGACCGCGGCCTTATCATATTGTTCTGATCTGTTTTCTTGAGGACGTGCAGCTTCTTGGCGCAGAATGTACAGCAGAGTTTGTTTAGGTGAGGGTTATCGGTGGTCCCTGGTCAGCCTGTGTATCGCTAGAGGGCGCTCTAGGTGTAGACGTCCGGTCTGCTCCAAGACGTTTGGTCTTTTCCACAAAAGAAAAGTCGTCTTCACTTCCGGCGGTGAATTCAAAAGGGCGGGATCGTTGCATCTGCTAGCTTCCACGTGTTCTGGCCCGTCTACTCGTGAAGACACCGCAACTGCCAAAAAGAAAAGAAAAGAAGACGCACAATGAATTGTTTAATGTATACGGCTGTATACGCTATTCTGGCGGTGTCTCTGGCATCACTCGAAACCGGTAAGAAGCCAGATACCTTTCCAAGCTCAAACATCAGGACGTGTACGTCTTAGGAGGAGCGCATGGGGTTCTGTCCACAGATGGAACCAATGCTAACTAGGAACCGGGCAATGAGTCTGGAAGTCATTCGAAGGAATGTTGCAATATGTTTATTGACTAGCGCTAGATAGGATAACATGGTTTCTGTGTTGGATGTGGCCTAAACGGCACTCTGGTTTTATCTGACGTTAATTAGAAGTCATATTATAGGCTACGTCAATGAATAACAAGCGCACATCTCGTTCAGACGCAACAGGCTGCCTTCAACCCCGTGAGCAGACAGTACAATGCAAAAGCATTTCAACGAAAGATGGATATATCTTCCCCTGGGATAAAGTGTGCGGCGAGCTTCATGTCTTCATCAATCAGGTAAGATCAAACTGGCTAGACATCAGGTCGTTTATTTAAATGTGTTAGCATCTTTCTCTAGACATAGGCCTGTGCCTACGTGTCTGGTCTGTTTAATTTGAGCATTAGCATTAGTATTATCTACTACGAATATGCCAATTGCCTTTCGATGAACAATAGACACCAACGGCTTGGGCCGCTTGCATGCTTCTAAATCTGATACTTATACTTTTTGTTTGAAAAAGTTTCATTGGAATCATGAAGTGCATGGTAAAGAGTATTTACTATAGTGTGCACATAATCACTCAAACATCAAACCTAATTAAGTTAAGCGAGCTGGAGCAAGCTGACCTCGGACATTGACCCCTGGGCCATTCTCCAGCACAGTTCCTAACGAGGTCTGATGGTTACTATCCAATTGTTTTCTGCTTAGACATTACAGGTGGTTCTTTTCAACGCTACACTCCCTAAACAAAGATGCTGTTTGAACCTGACGGTGATTTGCTACAACCCAAGTGATGCTGGAATGATAAACGAGCTCTGTGAGAAATTTGTCACCGGTAAGAGAAAGATCAATGCTTGTAACACTTACCACACGCCTAGCTATTTAGCCGCCTGTTGCTTCATAATAACTTCAAACTCGTTAACTGACCTCTCATCTTCAACAGATTCAGATGCTCCCTGTTTATTGGACCCAGGAAAAGGTGTGTGTGTGTGTGTGTGTGTGTGTGTGTGTGTGTGTGTGTGTGTGTGTGTGTGTGTGTGTGTGTGTGTGTGTGTGTGTGTGTGTGTGTGTGTGTGTGTGTGTGTGTGTGTGTGTGTGTGTGTGTGTGTGTGTGTGTGTGTGTGCAAAACTGATCTTCAATAGATGAACATCACAGTAAGAAGGCTGATCATTGTCACTGAACCGATCACTTATTTTAAACAGCGGGAACAACACCCACGGCTCCAAGTACCCCGCAAGGTGATGGTTCTTTTCCCTTTCTATTGGACGTTTACGTGACATCCGTTTCCATTACAGTATCTAGCACCGGTGTGACAGTCAGGTGTCGCACCGGTGAGAGAGGATATTCAATGACGGCGTACATGTAACCCAACAGCTCGGGATGACGGGGTTGCTGTTGGTGTTGCTGTTGGTGTTGGTGTTGGTGTTGCTGTTGGTGTTGGTGTTGGTGTTGCTGTTGGTGTTCCTGTGGGGGTGGTGGCGGCGGCGGCGGTGGCGGGGGTGGCAGTGTACTGTCTACGAAAAAAGAAACGGACGTGAGTATCCACAGTTTGTTCAACAAATTGAAATCTGTTGTTGTTTTACTGTGTTAGTGTAATTCTGATGAAGTGCTTCTGTCTTTATTGTGTGTTGTTCAGTTGTCTTCCCCCCTGTGCCACGGCGCTGTGTGTTTCAGTCATGTGATCTGAAGTTCCAAAAGCGCATTACAAGCCGCCATCTTTGTAGTTCTTTAATTCTAGAATAACTCGAACAGAATTAATTTCACATCAGTTGTAATTCTCTGTATAATAATTAACAGTTGGTGAGAAAGCACCAAGATCACTGCTTGAAATGTGTTTGACGTGATGTCTGACGGTTCCAATTACACTTTTCATGCTAGAAACACCCACTAGACCATTTGTTTTGTTTCTTCAAATCCTGCCATTTTGCTAATTTAGATTTGTACCCGGATACCACTTCATTAGATTGAGAAACGAACTTAAAGTGATGGACAACAGAAGTCAGTGTTTACCTCTGTCACTCGCGTGGACAAGACGGGCCTCTCGCGTTACGGCGAGGGTGCAGCCGAGTGAAGCTAAAGCCTTTCAGACCTTGAGGAAGTACAGACCACGCACAGCAGAGAGGGTGGAGGATTCAGACCACACCCTAACAATCCTACCTTTATAGGGCTTCACGTCACAATGACATGCACAGCAGAGAGGGTGGAGGATTCAGACCACACCCTAACAATCCTACCTTTATAGGGCTTGTGCATTGCGACGTCACATCACAATGACCGCCTCCATTTTGCAAGCATAGGCACATTGGAATGATAGTTATTCTGTTGGTAGTCATGTTTGTTTGGTCATTGTTTAGTAATTAATCGTGAAATTATTTTTCTCATTTTGCAAAGAAAGTGTTGTGTTTGAAACTGCCACAGCATTTCTCATGCCGACTTGGCAAAACCTAAGTTTTCAGTAGATTACGGTATATTTGCGTTGATTTAGGAGTTGTACAACTCCTCTCAATATGGCGGCGTATCACCAACAAAACATCCCATGATGCACTTTGCTGTTCAAGCCCTATCAGCTGACTTTGGGATATACATTAATATACATTTTCCTGACAAGATATTCTGCAGGTGTGTAGTGGATACATTCCTCTGTGATATGCTGTTGTTATTTTACGTTCATAAATCCTGTTGTCAATCACTTTAATATCGACATCATCCCGTAGGCCACCCCAGAATCAGAGCCTGGAGTTAGCTGAACTGAACGGACCTAGAGATGGGGATCAGCCAGCATCAGGAAACGAGTGGGTGTAGCCGGGTGACATGTTGGCGTAACTACCGGCAACACCGGGAAGGTAAGGTCGTTTTGGATCACAGGGCAATGGAGAGGAAAGACCTAAGGGGTTCAAAGGGATTCATTACATGTAAATATATATATGTTTGAGAACTGAAGGATGCGTTTTTTTCTTTTATCTTAGGTGGATTGCTCCATCCACAGCGGGATTCTTGTAAGGAGTAGACTGGAGGCAGAGAGAGACTGGATGTCTTTTTAAGAACGCACGCACACACTTGCTCCATGTAACATGCTGTAACGAACTAGAATATTGCACTACTTGCGACAATGTTTACGAAAGAAAAAGGACCCCACCTAATAGGTGCACTAGTATCTGCCTGACAGGCAGGCTATCTGTCTGCTGACTGCAGACCCATAGCTGGGATGGGACCATGACTATGACACTATTTAAATAATTTAGTATAATATAATTTATAAAGAAATGATATATATTTATTAAATTATATATACTTTTTTTTTTAAACTATTTTTTTTTTATATATATAAATTATTATTTCTTTTAATTTTTTTGCCAGATCTCCCTTTTGGTTCATCATGTTATGATTCGGCAAGCTGTATCCCTTTTAATAAAATCATAATTTTCTTCCTTTTGCAATTTACTATGACTTGAGTGACACAGTGCAGAGAGACACACTGGCAGACAGACTGGTAGAGAGACAGACTGGCAGGCAGGCAAGTGAGAGGGTCATTCCAAGCAACCACACACTGGAAAGTTTGAAACACATTTAACCCTTAACTGCCCCTCCGGTTTACACTCAAACCTTTATCTTTCTCTCCCAATCTGATGTCACTGCGCTGTTAATCTTTTAGTGAACAGTATTAAAAGATGTAGTTCAACTGTAGTTACAAGAAACTAGTTAAAAACGTAAATCAGAAATAGAAATAAGTTGAATACATAAGGGGTGTTTGAGGGGGACAATTAATGTTAATGTTAATTAATGTTAACAAAAGTGTTGACGCCGACCATTTATCCTAATAATTCAAACGAAACACAACCCTTACACTTCACAAGTGTTAAACTCCTTTAGAAAACAGGCGAACATTCCAGCAACTCGTGTAGTAACTGTGGATGCCCACACGGTGGCGGTACAATAGTAACGATCAACTTGGAGAGCGTCTCTCCTAAATCCATGATGAGTTCAATAGCGTTTAGGATTACCGTTAGTTATCCCCCTACCCTCTATGCCTATACAAATCAGAAACAGACAGAATTGCTTCCAAATCAATTAAAAACGAGTCAAACTTGTAGCCTTCATGTAGGTAGACATACATTTATTCACTTATTTGACAATTAGGATATCTGAACCATCACTACTGGTCAACTTGTAGAACAACATACATGTTGCAAATTTTGTATACATATATATATATTTATTTACGGATATATACGTGTAACAATATTCAAAATATGAGCATCATTATGTCAGACCCGTTAGAAGCCATTTAGAGCAGTTTCTCTGCAGCACGCGTTCTTAGTGAGAAAGTTCGGCCGCTGAGTGCAGTCTGTTGACGGGGATTTGAACCCTCACCCGACAGTACCGCCAGCATGGAAACGGACTGGCAACCCCGGCCCTCCCCACTTTCCAGGAATAGAACCAACAACCCTTCAGTAGGGAAAGCACGCTGACAGATATCCCCCCCCCCCAGACACGTGCACATGCATACGCACACACGCACGCACACACAATGCACACGCATACGCACACACACACCCCAACGGACATGCACACATGCGCACGCACACACACACGCACGCACGCACGCACACACACGCACACGCACGCACGCACACAAGGCCACGTGTCTCAGATATATTTAGGGCAATTCTGGTTAACCGTCGCGGTGCACATAAGTCAGTCTTTCATCACGCCTCCTTTGACACACACACCCAAACACACACACACCCAAACACACACACCACTTTATCCTCAGGAGACCACCTCATGACCGTTAGGATCAGAGATGAGGGTCCATCCCTCCAGGGAGACCCTCCCCATCTCTCCCCTCCCCATCTCTCCCCTCCCCATCTCTCCCCTCCCCATCTCTCCCCCATCTCTCCCATCTCTCCCCTCTCTCCCCCCATCCATCCCCCCTCCCCATCTCTCCCCTCTCTCACCATCTCTCCCATCTCTCCCCCATCTCTCCCATCTCTCCCCTCCCCATCTCTCCCATCTCTCCCCCATCCATCCCCCCTCCCCATCTCTCCCCATCCATCCCCCCTCCCCATCTCTCCCCTCTCTACCCCCATCTCCCCCATCCATCCCCCATCCATCCCCCTTCCCCACCTCTCTCACGCTCTCTCTCTATATCACACTCTCCTCTCTCCCCCCTCCCCACCTCTCTCTCCCTCTCCCTAGCTCTCTCCCCCTCCCTCGCTCTCTCCCCCTCCCTCGCTTTCTCCCCCTCCTTCCCTTCCTCATCCTCTGTTCTCCTAAAAGGAGCTTCATGATGAAGGTGGAGGACCTTTATCTGGAGCGTTAAATGTACGCCATAAACACGCTGCTGGCCCAACCGCCAGCCCCCCTCCCCCCTCTCCTCCCCTTCTCCTCCCCCCTCTCCTCCCCCAACCAGCGGCGGTCTTCCTACCGCACTCAGACAGAGGACCCCCCGCTGGTTGTAGAAGTGGGAGAGAGAGAGAGAGAGAGAGAGAGGGAGGGAGAGAGAGAGAGAGAGAGAGAGGGAGGGAGGGAGAGAGAGAGAGAGAGAGAGAGGGAGGGAGAGAGAGAGAGAGAGAGAGAGAGAGAGGGAAAGAAAGAAAGAGAGAGAGAGAGGTGGAGAGAAAGAGAGAGAGCAAGAGAGAGAGAGAAAGGGAGAGAGAGAGAGGCAGAGGGAGAGAGAGAGAGAGAGAAAGAGAGGGAGGGAGAGGTGGAGAGAGAGAGAGGCTGTCTCCCTAGATTTCACGGTGCCGGTTCGATATGAAGATATAATAAATTATTCAAATTATTTCATACTTCAAAGCCAACACTCATATCTCCAGCAGGGTGCTGAAGCAGGCCTGTGTTCTCTCTGTGTTCTACTGGAGTGAGATCTGTATGTTCTCTGTTCTCTGCGCTGGGTTCAAGTGAGACCACAATGTTCTGTTCAAACGTTCAGCAGCGGTTACATAAGAGGGAACGAAACGGCCTGGAAAAAAGAAAGGAAAGGAAATAGATGCTCAGAGGGGGAGGGATGGGGAGGGAGAGGGAGAAAGGGAGGGCGAGAGAGGAGGAGAAGGAGAGATAGAGATGGTAAGGGGGAGAAAGAGGAGGAGAGCGAGATTAACAGAGGGAGAGAAAGAGGGAGGAGGAGAGAGATGGAGGGAGAAATGGAAAGAGAGGAGGAGGAGAGAGATGGCGGGAGAAATAGAAAGAGAGGAGGAGAAGGAGGGGAAGGGAGAGGCGGTACGAAGAGACATGAGCTTGTGTGTTTGTATCAAACCCGTCACGCTCAACATGTTGAATGTAGGTCACAACACACTGCAGCGTTTCACACTGTGCTGTCCTGCCTCAACCCTGCCTCCTCCACACGCGTTGTGGGGGGGGGGGTGTGGGGGGGGGGGGTGGGTGTGTGTGTGTGGGGGGGGGGGGGGGGGGGGTGTGGGTGTGTGTGTGAGTGCATGCAGACCGTGGTCTTTTTATGCTGACAAACACAGCGTTTAGCTGCTAACGTCTGAGATGCTAACTTGGCTAATGAGGACAGACAGCCCAGCGCAGAGCACTAACTGTAGCACTAACTGTAGCACTAACTGTAGCGAACACGAGGTGAATCACGCCTGTAGGTTTCTTCATTATCAGGAAACGTATTAAAGTAATCGCATCTCATTTAATCGTGTCCTCCTGTTCATGGGTGGCCATTCAAAGGATCAACTGAGATGTAGTGAATGCTTTTTAAAGTACTCTGCCATCAGTCCTTGGGTCTCGGTGGCGCGGTCTGGGCTTTTAAAAAGGGAACTCTTCTCTGCGTGAAGTCACTGGTTTCCATGTGCCGACGGAACCAACAAATATTCACACAGCGTTCCCTGATCTATGCGTTGACCCTCCAGCAGACCGCTCCCACCGTTCACTCTGGCCTCTCGCTCCTGCCCAGAGGGATTGTGGGTAAGTGGGTCAGATTCCCATGGCTTCCAGGATGATGCTGCCTTCGCTCTGCTTTCATGCCTCCCCCCTTTCCTCTCCCCATCGCTCTTCTCCTCTTTCATGTCTCCCCCTTTTCCCCTCCCCATTTCTCCCCCTTTTTCTTTCCCCATCTCTCCCCACGTCTCTTCTCCGTTTTCATGTTTCCTCCTCTCCGCTCCCCTTCCCTCCTTCCTTCTCCCCCCCACCTTTATTCTCCTGTTCTTCCTTTCCCCTTTTACTCTTCTCGTCCCCCTCTTCTCCTCTCCCCCATACTCTCCTCGTTCTCCCTTTTATCCCCTGCCTTTCTTTCCTCCTCCCCCCTTCTCTGGCATATTCCACCAAATGTACTGGGTGCGTGTCACGTCACAGCAGATCAAGGCTGTGATGGGAGCCGAGGTCGATCTCTGTTCCTCTGTACCTCAGCTCCAGACGTGAAACTCACGTGTTTCAGTCAGAGCACGGTTGAGTGACGCATTAGTATGACATGCTTCGTCTGTAGAACACGTGTGTGATCAACGCGTGATCTTTGAGATGCATGTATTCACTGTGCACGTCATTAAGGAGCAGGTAGGGGTTAGACAGTACAGAGACAGGTCATTAAGGAGCAGGTAGGGGTTAGACAGTACAGAGACAGGTCATTAAGGAGCAGGTAGGGGTTAGACAGTACAGAGACAGGTCATTAAGGAGCAGGTAGGGGTTAGACAGTACAGAGACAGGTCATTAAGGAGCAGGTAGGGGTTAGACAGTACAGAGACAGGTCATTAAGGAGCAGGTAGGGGTTAGACGGTACAGAGACAGGTCATTAAGGAGCAGGTAGGGGTTAGACAGTACAGAGACAGGTCATTAAGGAGCAGGTAGGGGTTAGACGGTACAGAGACAGGTCATTAAGGAGCAGGTAGGGGTTAGACGGTACAGAGACAGGTCATTAAGGAGCAGGTAGGGGTTAGACAGTACAGAGACAGGTCATTAAGGAGCAGGTAGGGGTTATACAGTACAGAGACAGGTCATTAAGGAGCAGGTAGGGGATAGACAGTACAGAGACAGGTCATTAAGGAGCAGGTAGGGCTTAGGGGTCATCTTGCTCTTGGATGCAGATAGACTGGACATTGGGGATTGAACCCAGAACCTTCGACTGTGGATCAAACACCCTGACCCGCTAGATGAGTGGTCTGTGTTGTACTAGCTGACGGTCAGCAGATTGTATTCATGAGAACACAAACATCACCCTGCAGGAAGAGCATACAGTCGTCCTTTATGATCAGGTGGTCCTCCATTCATTCATCCATTCATCCATCCACCCAGACACAGTCAAACACAGACCCTGTTTGTTTTCCAAACGCTTTGACACAGATTCATCACAGATGAGTCTGTTCTCTTTTGTTTCAACTCTCTCTCGCTCCTATCCCTCTTTGTCTCCCTCTCTGTCGCGCTCTCTTTCTTTCTTTCTCTCTTTCTCTCTCTCTCTTTCCCTCTCTCTCTCTCCTTCTCTCTCTCTCCCTCTCTCTCTCTCCTCTATCTCTCTCTCTCTCTCCTCTCTCTCTCTCTCTCCTCTATCTGTCTGTCTCTCTCTGTCTCTCTCTCTCTCTCTCTCTCTCTCTCCTCTATCTGTCTGTCTCTCTCTGTCTCTCTCACGCTCTATCTCTTATCCTCTCCTTCTGCATCACTACAGAGGGCTGATGAGGCGTAAATGCACACACACACAAACACACACACAAACACACACACACACACACACACACACACACACACACACACACACACACACACACACACACACACCACACACACACACACACCCCCACACACACACACACACACACACACACACACACACACACACACACACACACACACACACACACACACACACACACACCCCAGCCCTGCTGTGTCCAGTGAAGTGAACGAGGTTAATGTGTGTGTCAGAGCAGCACGGGTCCTCTGTTAGCGCCTAGCGATAGCCTGTTAGCTAGTGGACCAACAGGTTGACACGCCATTGACTGTTCATTTAGCTCACAGCTAGCGGCTTCTCTGTGCTCGTCAGCTCACACAGGGCAGGACGGGCTAGTGGTTAGCGTGTTCCACTCCCGGTCGAATGGTTCTGGGTCCAAACCCCCATGTTTACCTGTAGGCATCCTAGAGCAAGTTGACCCCTGGCCCCGACCTGCTCCTTAATGACGTGGATCGGAATTCACTGTTAAGTATCTTTTGGATAAAAGTGTCTTCTACATGAGTGACTTGAAAGCTGGTGAAAGGGTGACTAGTGAAAGGGAAAGCTAGTGAAAGGGTGACTAGTGAAAGGGTGACTAGTGAAAGGGAAAGCTAGTGAAAGGGAAAGCTAGTGAAAGGGTGACTAGTGAAAGGGAAAGCTAGTGAAAGGGTGACTAGTGAAAGGGTGACTAGTGAAAGGGAAAGCTAGTGAAAGGGTGACTAGTGAAAGGGTGACTAGTGAAAGGGAAAGCTAGTGAAAGGGTGACTAGTGAAAGGGAAAGCTAGTGAAAGGGTGACTAGTGAAAGGGAAAGCTAGTGAAAGGGTGACTAGTGAAAGGGTGACTAGTGAAAGGGAAAGCTAGTGAAAGGGAAAGCTAGTGAAAGGGTGACTAGTGAAAGGGAAAGCTAGTGAAAGGGTGACTAGTGAAAGGGAAAGCTAGTGAAAGGGTGACTAGTGAAAGGGAAAGCTAGTGAAAGGGTGACTAGTGAAAGGGAAAGCTAGTGAAAGGGTGACTAGTGAAAGGGAAAGCTAGTGAAAGGGTGACTAGTGAAAGGGAAAGCTAGTGAAAGGGAAAGCTAGTGAAAGGGTGACTAGTGAAAGGGTGACTAGTGAAAGGGAAAGCTAGTGAAAGGGTGACTAGTGAAAGGGAAAGCTAGTGAAAGGGTGACTAGTGAAAGGGTGACTAGTGAAAGGGAAAGCTAGTGAAAGGGTGACTAGTGAAAGGGAAAGCTAGTGAAAGGGAAAGCTAGTGAAAGGGTGACTAGTGAAAGGGTGACTAGTGAAAGGGAAAGCTGGTGAAAGGGTGACTAGTGAAATTATATTGTTCTGTATTTTGCACAGCATTTTATTAATTTTTTATAAAGTGGCTGGTACCACTACCACTTGAACACTTGCAGTGATGCCGCTACTTATTATTATTTATTATGATCTTGTATCGATGCTGCTATGTGACTGTTGAGGATCCAAGCCCAAGAATTTTACTCTTGCGTACGTTAAGATGTAATAAAAGCAGCTCTGATTCTGATTCTGATTCTGAGTCTGAGTCTGAGTCTGAGTCTGAGGCTGAGTCTGATTCTGAGTCTGAGTGAGTCTGAGTCTGAGTCTGAGTGAGTCTGAGTCTGATTCTGAGTCTGAGTGAGTCTGAGTGAGTCTGAGTCTGAGTCTGAGTAAGTCTGAGTCTGATTCTGAGTCTGAGTGAGTCTGAGTGAGTCTGAGTCTGAGTCTGAGTGAGTCTGAGTCTGATTCTGAGTCTGAGTGAGTCTGAGTCTGAGTCTGAGTCTGATTCTGAGTCTGAGTCTGAGTCTGAGTCTGAGTGAGTCTGAGTCTGAGTCTGAGTCTGATTCTGAGTCTGAGTCTAAGTCTGATGTAGCTTCTTTCAGTGTGTTCATCTTCGTAACACTGACCGCTTGTCGCCGCCGAACACAAAAGACGGATCAATGACATCACTCACAGACGCGAGGCCTCGCATGCTAAAACGTTGTCTTTTGTCTCCGTGCGGGGCTCTCACTCGTTGTCGGCTCTTTTTTTTGGGGGGGGGGGGGGGCGTGGGGGTGTGGGGTGGATGTCTTGGTTGGTCACCGGGGCAACGAACGAGTCCGGTCCATCAACGTCGGTTCCCATCCCTCGTTCCCATGGCGATCACCTGCGGACACAATCCCCGGGTCCCGACCCCCCCGCGACCCCCCCGCGACCCCCCCGCGACCCCCCGCGGCCCGCCTCCCGCTCACTTGACTGCGCATTCACATGGGTAACCGTGCCGATGCCACGTGTCACTTCCTGTCTTTGAGGGAGGGCCCCGGCAGAGCTTTGAATGGGGGGGGGGGGGGGGGGGGGGGGGGGGTGACGTGAGGAGAATGGCGATAACGGATCATCGTTCCCCGTTCCTCCAACACACAACAGCTCTTTGGAGCCCTGGACGCCATGATGACGTCACAGCCGGCAGCCAATGGGACGCTTTCAATCATTCACTTCAAGTTCTGAAGTTCCATAAATGCAGTTCAAGACGCCATCTTGATACTTCTTGACCTGAAGTTATAGAATAACCCAGCCACCAGAGGTTGTTATTCTGATTGCAATGGTGGAAAAGTCCCCCCCCCCCCCCCCCAACTAGCATGCACAAACACTGACACACACACACACACACACTCACAGATTGCTGGACCGGTTGATGGTACTGTGCCAAGAGTCTGGGGAGTTTGCACTGATGATGACGTGTGTGAAGTGAAAGTAGAGTTTGGACCTGAAGGTCTTCAGGGAGCAGGAGGGATGAGGCATGTCCGGGTATCGCCTGAGCGACTATGGCTTCCTCCAGGAACTATCCACTGAGGATTACATCTATGAGTGCAGAGTACAGTTTGGTGTAGTCATACAACTGTAATAGTACTAAATCAATTACAGTCTTTGGCGGAGTACTACATCTTTGAAGTTCAGTGTGTGACGTACTACAGACCTGTGTAGTACTACAAACCTAAACAGGAAGTGTGAGTAGTACTACAAACCTAAACAGGAAGTGTGTGTAGTACTACAGGAACAGGAAGTGTGTGTAGTACTACAGGAACAGGAAGTGTGTGTAGTACTACAGACCTGAACAGGCAGTGTGTGTAGTACTATAGACCTGAACAGGCAGTGTGTGTAGTACTACAGGAACAGGAAGTGTGTGTAGTACTTCAGGAACAGGCAGTGTGTGTAGTACTACAGACCTGAACAGGCAGTGTGTGTAGTACTACAGGAACAGGAAGTATGTGTAGTACTACAGGAACAGGAAGTGTGTGTAGTACTTCAGGAACAGGCAGTGTGTGTAGTACTACAGACCTGAACAGGAAGTGTGTGTAGTACTTCAGGAACAGGCAGTGTGTGTAGTACTACAGACCTGAAGAGGCAGTGTGTGTAGTACTACAGGAACAGGAAGTATGTGTAGTACTTCAGGAACAGGCAGTGTGTGGTCCACACAGTGTTAACAGAGTATCTGTTTAAACTCACCTCATCTTTCTACATCACACAGTTGAATATCAAACAGACCGTCTGGCCTTGGGCTGTGTGTGTGTCTCTGTGTGGATGTGTGTGCGTGTGTGTGTGTCTCTGTGTGGATGTGTGCGTGTGTGAACGCGCGTGTGTGTGTGTGTTCGTAACGGCTGGTTAGTGTGTCCTTGACTTTGGCATCAGAGATCAACCACTTATGTAATGATTCCAACTGTAGAAGAGGGCCGATGTGGCAGTTATAGACCAGGATGTGAATGTTTAACCTGCTGGGAAATTAGTCTAACTAGCAAAACACCAGTAACACTAAAAACACTCCCTCCCGCCCCTTGAGAGAGAGGAATGTGTGTGTGTGTGTGTGTGTGTGTGTGTGTGTGTGTGTGTGTGTGTGTGTGTGTGTGTGTGTGTGTTTCCATGCTCACTAGTGACACCATCTCCCCCCAAACATGTACATTTGCCTGTTGACTCACAAATGAGATGAAAACTCACATGTTACATTTATAAGTTGACATTGTATATGTTATTCCTTACATCATATTATATATATTACAAAGAGATTGAATTACAAACAGACAATGAGGGAAAGGGAGGGAGAGAGTAAAGGAAGGAGGAGTGATGGAGGGGGAGAGTGTAATGGAGAGGAGAAGAGTGAAAGGGGGAGAGAGAGAGAAGAGGGAAAAGAGAGAGAGGGACATGGAGAGAGAGGAGAGAGAGAGAGTACAGTACTTTTTTGTAGTTGATTTTTTAAACTGCTTTGGCAATGTAAATGTTTATTTTCCAAGGCTCTTTTGAATTGAGAGACAGAGAGAGGGAGAGAAAGGGAGAGAGACGGGGAAAAGAACAGGGAGAGAGGGGGGGGGAGAGGGGGGGCAGGTGGAGGAGGATGAGGAAGATGATCCAGGGTGATGATGAGTTGGGGGCCTTGTGTCAGGGCCTCATCCCCTGGGCCCCCCCCCCCCCCCCCGGGGCTGTCAACCCTGCGTCTGCACATCTCACCTGCATAATGACTCTGTATGTGTTATGTAACCATATACGTTTAGCGCGTGTGTGTGTGTGTGTGTGTGTGTGTGTGTGTGTGTGTGTGTGTGTGTGTGTGTGTGTGTGTGTAGGCCCGGGGCTGGTGTGAAGAGAGGAAGAGAACTAGTGAGAGAGAGAGAGAGAGAGAGAGAGAGAGAGAGAGAGAGAGAGAGAGAGAGAGAGAGAGAGAGAGAAAGTGGGGGTGAGTGACCTCACAGAAAGCACACACAACAGACCCCCTAACCCCCCCCACCCCCCACTAGTGTTGTGCCCATGGAGGGTTTGACCCCTGACCCCTGTCTAGTCGCACCCTTCCTCTCCCCCCTGCAGCGTAAATCCTCCCCTCCTCCTCTCCTCTCCTCCATCCTTCCTCTCTGGGGAACCATCCCTCCATCCGGGTGGAGGTGTGGGCCCGGGCAGCTGGCTGTCCCGGTACTGATGGAGGAAGGGTGGAGGCGGGAGAGTGGAGCGATGGAGAGAATAGAGGAAAATTGATCTTATTTATGAGTTGGCTTTCACCTTTGGCACGGATCTGGGATTGACGGCTGGTATTTAACAAAGGGAGCTTCGGGGTGAAATTGGTTTTAGATGATCCGTCGTTTGAACGCCGCGTCTCAAACGACGGATCGAACTGTCGGATCTCTCTCGCGGCCGCTGCAGAAATGCTTCTCGGCCTCGGCCACGGTCCTCGGTGAGATTACAGCGGACGAGTTATCGGACGATCGTGTACAGTTATCGGACGATCAGACGCGATTCAAGAAGGACAAAAGCAGTCGGCGCAGGCGGGTCTGCCCGTCTGACGAGCAGAGAAACGAGAGCCAGCTGTTTCTGCTTGCCGTCGTTGCTGTCAGGTGAGGTCACCTGCTTGAACACATCTGGGTTCACTTGGACACCATCGCCAAAACACACGGTACCCAACGCTTTGTGTAAAACGAGCAGCGGGAACACAACGCCAAGGAGGGGAAACGTTGAACAACGTTCCTTATTTTAACCATTAACACTGAAACCTCTAACACACATGTACACACTCACTCTCTCCCTCTCTCTCCCTCTCCCTCTCCGTCTCTGTCTCTCTCTCTCTCTCTCTCCCTCTCCCTCTCCCTCTCCCTCTCTCTCTCTCCCTCTCTTTCTCTCTCTCTTTCTCTCTCTCTCTCTCTCTCCCTCTCCCTCTCTCTCTCTCCCTCTCTTTCTTTCTCTCTTTCTCTCTCTCGCTCTCTCTCTCTCTCTCTCTCCCTCTCTTTCTCTTTCTCTTTCTCTTTCTCTCACTCCCTCTCTCTGTCTCTCTTTCGCTCTCTCTCTCTCTCTCTCTCTCTCTTTCTCTCTCCCTCTCTCTCTCTCCCTCTCTCCCTCTCTCTCTCTCTGTCTCTCTCACACACACTCACCCCTTCATCCCCTCCTTTTCATCTCTATTGTCTCCCCCTCCCCCCCACTAAGTCCCCATCTGTCCCCTGATCACCTGACCTCAGATGCTCCACCGTGACCTCTGACCCCATGACCCCTCCACGTGCCTGCTTGACCGGCTCACGCCCCACACACACGCCTACACCGTCACACACATTGACGACACTCAAACACACACTTTAACACACGCTGCCATGCGCACACACACACAGACACACATAGACACACACGCACCCACTCACACACATGCACACACTCAACGCATGTATGCACACATTTAGCACATGCATGCCGCTATCTCACACACACACACACACAAACACACACACACACACACGCACACACGCTACACATCTTCAACACGTCCTAAATTATATTAACACAATCAATAGACATGATCCCAGCCTTCACAGGTCACCCGTCACCCCTTACCTGTGTGTGTGTGTGTGTGTGTGTGTGTCTGTCTCTGTGTGTGTGTGTGTTTGTGTGTGTGTTTGTGTGTGTGTGTGTGTGTGTGTGTGCATCTGCAACCCTTTTTCACTCAGAAAGGGGCTCAGGACAGACGACAGAGTGTGTGTGTGTGTGTGTCTGTCTGTGTGTGTGTTTGTGTGTGTGTGTGTGACTATGTGTGTTGGTAGAGATGAGGAGGGATTGCTGAGCTTTGAGGGGACCTCGGCTGTTGTTTCCTGCTGTAAGTATAGAGTATAGAGTAACCCATGGAGAATACCCTGGATGTAAAACACAGGAACGAAGCACCAGCTAATGCGGTAACTAATACAGCAGAGTGGCGCGGCTGACTGTGTAAACCTACTCGTCCAACCGGCCTCTCGGTCTCCAGCAGAAGCGTGTCATTAAGCGCACATTATGTGAGGAGACTTTTCTTAAGGCCAAACGTGTTGCCAAGCGGCAGCAGTCTGTTTACGCTCCCGCTACGTCTATGTTAGCGTAGCGCTCCGACCGCGCTCGGGTCAATGTTGGCGTCGCGCTCCGACCGCGCGCGTCACTTTTTCCAGCGTGTTCCTCGCTTTCCAGCGAGGCGTGGAGGTACGGTTCGAATCCCGCTGTGGTCTGCCTTGAACCCTCGTCCCTCTCCACCGCTAACACTCTCCCCACGGGAGGAGGAGGAGGAGGAGGAGGAGGAGGAGGAGGAGGAGGAGTTGGAGGAGGTGTAGGAGGAGGAGGAGGAGGAGTTGGAGGAGGTGTAGGAGTAGGAGGAGGTGGAGATGAAGGAGGAGGAGGAGTTGGAGGAGGAGGAGGAGGAGGCGGAGTAGGAGGAAGAGCAGATGGAGGAGGAGAAGGAGGAGGAGGTGTAGGAGGAGAAGGTGGAGATGGAGGAGGAGGAGGAAGAGGAGGGGGAGTTGGATGAGGAGGAGGAGGTGTAGGAGGAGGAGGTAGAGGTAGAGATGGAGGAGGAGAAGGAGGAGGAGAAGGAGGAGGAGGAGGAGGAGGAGGGGGAGGTAGAGATGGAGGAGGAGGAGGAGGAGGAGGAGGAGGAGGAGGAGGAGGAGGAGGAGGAGGAGGAGGAGGAGGAGGAGGAGGAGTTAGATGAGGAGGAGGAGGTGTAGGAGGAGGAGGTAGAGATGGAGGAGGAGGAGGAGGAGGAGGAGGAGGAGTTAGATGAGGAGGAGAAGGAGGAGGAGGTAGAGATGGAGGAGGAGAAGGAGGAGGAGGAGAAGGAGGAGGAGGAGGAGGAGGAGGAGGGACCCAGACCCGGTTCTGCTGTAGGCTGGGGATCCAGGGGAAGCTATTATTCCTCCCTCTCAAGGTTCCACTGTGTTGCTCGTGTTGGGGGCTGCAGTGACACTGAGGTTTCTCCACTGACATCACTCACAACACGTTGCAGGCCTACTCCACCGCACGCTCACACACAGCTCCGTCGACCCCGAAGAAGACAACCAGCACGTTAGAAAAACTAAACCACCATTTTACCCCCCAGGTGTGATATTGGTGAGTCATTGCAAACTGTGTAATACCATCGTGCATGATGGTTTGCTGCAAAGGACCTTGTGAAATGTTTACAAGTCTGGTTAAGAGGAACAACATGTGATGGTTTGGTGTAAAGGACCATGGTATACGATGGTTTGGTGTAAAGGACCATGGTATACGATGGTTTGGTTTGTTTAAAGGACCATGGTATACGATGGTTTGGTTTGTTTAAAGGACCATGGTATACGATGGTTTGGTGTAAAGGACCATGGTATACGATGGTTTGGTGTAAAGGACCATGATATACGATGGTTTGGTTTGTTTAAAGGACCATGGTATACGA
>JACYXH010000835.1:97500-102500 GCA_026745465.1 Lota lota
TAAATGGAACGGTGTTTTGTATATATATATATATATATATATATATATATATATATATATATATATATATATATATATATATATATATATATATATATATATATATATATATATATATATATATAAAAAGATTTTAAAGATGTGTTGTATAAGCCGATGCCATATAATGTATTCAGCACAGCACGTTTGGTCCAACGACAGACTTTGCACATGGATGATCCGCCTATTTGTCCCGTACACAATTAAACCTGGCAGTTCTGTTTGTTGTTGGTAAAAAAAAATTGTGTTGCAGTTTTGCAGGTTAGTGCTGTAGTTGATTGCTTTATGTAAGTCCTGGAGACGTGCGTTCATTCTGTGAGTCACCCATTCTCTGAAATGAGGTCCTGGCCCGGGGTTAGGAGGCTTTACGAAGCCAGGGGTGTAGAAGTGAACACATCATCCTCATCCGGGACAGCCGGTTTTCCCCGAAGAGGTGAGGCGGTCTGTTGTGATCTCTGCTCAGACCGGAAGTCCACTCGACCGCTGCTTGTAGAAGACATTGGCTTCCTGCAAACGACTCCCTGTCATGCATGTGTGTGTTTGATTTACTCTTGGGCTTTCCCTCGAAGAGAGGGGATGAAGTTATTATAAGTCAACTAATAATATTAGGCTCTTCATGGATTCCTGATTTTTTTCCCCCTCTTCTGCTGAAGTAGAATAGAAAGAGGCACTTTTATCCCAGGAAACTTACAGCGAATCCAGATACATAATCCATGTAAGTAATATTATATAATAAATATGGAGATGGTAGGGCTTAGGGCATCTTGCTCAAGGATGCTTACAGACTGGACATTGGTGATCAAACCCAGAACCTTTTGCCTCTTGAGTGTCAAACACCCCAACCACAACACCATCCGGCCCTGCGATTTTATATCGCACAATAAACAACACAATATGTTGCAGTCAGGTGGTGCTGAGTTGTCAGAGAGCTAAGGGCTTCATTCTGCCTGACGACAGCCACATACCAGCGGCCGTAATGATTCCCAGCAGAGGAATGTGGGGCCTGCCGCTGTGGGAACGGCCGGTTACACAGTCAACTTTATGTTTGCGTTCCCCTACACTAGCCCAGTCAGAGAGCAAACTGCATGGACTTACCCTAACCCTAACTGCATGGACTAACCCTAACCCTAACTGCATGGACTAACCCTAACCCTAACTGCATGGACTAACCCTAACCCTAACTGCATGGACTAACCCTAACCCTAATCAATACGCTCATAAGGCTTTACTTTACCTAAACCTAACCAGCTGTAGCCTAATACCTCAGCTTAACCACCTCTAACCTAATACCTAAACTAACCTAATACCTAAACTTAAACACCTCTAACCTAGTATCTAAACTAACCACCTCTAACCTAATACCTAAACTTAACCACCTCTAACCTAGTATCTAAACTAACCACCTCTAACCTAAACTTAACCACCTCTAACCTAGTATCTAAACTAACCACCTCTAACCTAATACCTAAACTAACCATCTTTAACCTAATACCTAAACTAACCATCTTTAACCTAATACCTAAACTAACCATCTCTAGCCATCTCTAACCTAATACCTTAACTAACCATCTCTAACCTAATACCTAAACTTAACCACCTCTAACCTAGTACCTAAACTTAACCACCTCTAACCTAGGACCTAAACTAACCATCTCTAACCTAATACCTAAACTAACCCATCTCTAACACAATACCTAAACTAACCCATCTCTAACACAATACCTAAACTAACCCATCTCTAACACAATACCTATGTGTAAAAACCTCTAACATAACCCTATCCTAACACTTAATACCTTAACCATCTCTAACCTAATACCTAAACTAACCCATCTCTAACACAATACCTAAACCAACCATCTCTAACCTAATACCTAAACTAACCCATCTCTAACACAATACCTATGTGTAAAAACCTCTAACATAACCCTATCCTAACACTTAATACCTTAACCATCTCTAACCTATGGGTTTTAAGTTGAGGTCCTCAATCTTTTACCCAAGCTTATAATCACAAGAAAAGTCCACCTAGTCGTCCGTCCCCCCCCCCCCCCCCCCCGTTTGCCAGCATCCAACCTGACCAACAGACAGCATCACTAAGTAAAAACATGTTCAGTCCAACATTTTCCCACAACGGTCCCAGAGCACTGCGCAGCACATGTTTGAGCGCTTCCAGGTCTGCGGAGGGGTTGTTTGGTGTTTACATGTGCGTGGGAAAGACACTAGATGCCGGTCAGCCCTCCAGGGATCTCAGAGTCTGCTTAGAGACCTTCACCGGAGGTCAAGGCGGCCTCCAGCCAGAGTCCGACGCCGGAGATAAAAGCGTCTGTGCGTCGCCGACGTCTCCCTGCCCCTGCGTGACACGTGGGGATGGAGAAAGACTTTGAGCTTGGGATCGTTGGATCGAGGCCGGGTCGTTTAGTGGGTTGAGCCTCCGGACACTGCTTCGTCTTCTGGTCACGTTGAGGCTTTTTGAAAGCTAGTTGTCTCCGTTGCCTCGCCAGAACACGGCTAATCCCCCCCCCCCCCCCACAGGGATCCAGACGTTGACCTACACCCTGCCCTCCCAGGCAGTGTGTTTGTCTTCAGGCCGAAGTCGACATGTTGCAGTCGTTCCTTTAGTTTTGCGAAGCTCACTTCCTGTGCGGCCCCTGGAGCTGTGCTGTGCTTGTGGAGGGAGCCCGTGTGTTTGTGTGTTTTTAAGAGCTACCCATGTTCCAATGCTGTTGTTGTTGTTGTTGTTGTTGTTGTTGGCTCGCTGTGCTGTTGGTGTTGTGCACGGCATGCCTGAAAAGCAGGGAATCCTCTCGGTTTGAAGACTGCAGCAGATGTCTGTACAGTTATACTAGTTATACTACAGGATGGGCTGTTTGTTCACACACACACACACACACACACACACACACACACACACACACACACACACACACACACACACACACACACACACACACACACACACACACACACACTAGCGTTGCTGGATAAATCTCCATAAAGCCCACTAGTGTTTTGAAATCAGTCCCCATAAACCAGCTAGCATAGTGTTAGCATTCCCCTTAAACCAGCTAGCATAGTGTTAGCATTCCCCATAAACCAGCTAGCATAGTGTTAGCAGTCCCCATAAACCAGCTAGCATAGTGTTAGCAGTCCCCTTAAACCAGCTAGCATAGTGTTAGCACTTAGCAGAGGGATGTGTTTGCATGACAGCAAACCATGGGTAGACCCAGTGGTAATCGAACCCCTAACCCTGGAAGTGGTAATGCCTTGCTCCTCCAATGGAGCAACACACCCATTCCAACCAGTCAGTTTGGAATGGGTGTGTGTCCTGTTTTGGGCAAGAATATTCACACACTCGACAGCAAGCATGTGTTTGTGCGTGTGTGTGTGTGTGTGTTTATATTTGTGCGTGCATGGCTTTGCAGGGTGTTATGTGCCCCACCTTATGTGGGGTACATAAGGTGTGTGCCCTTATGCCCTTAACTTATGTGCCCCACCTTCATACAGAAGGTGGGGCCGTCCGGACAGCAGCCGTCCGGATCTCTCTCTCTCTCGCACAGACACACACACACACACACACACACACACACACACACACACACACACACACACACACACACACACACACACACACACACACACACACACACACACACACACACACACACACACACACACAGGACCCACTGACCTACTCAGCTGTGGGCTCATTAACAGTTTTGTGTGTGTGTGTGTGTGTGTGTGTGTGTGTGTGTGTGTGTGTGTGTGTGTGTGTGTGTGTGTGTGTGTGTGTGTGTGTGTGTGTGTGTGTGTGTGTGTGTGTGTGTGTGTGTGTGTGTGTGTGTGTGTGCGTGTACAGGCGTGCGTCTAGTTGTATTCAGTCCTTTAGCAGATGCTTGTACCAAAAGAGACTCCCAGTGAACTCCGGTCCATCAACACGGCTACTGTGTGTGTTCCCCGCCGATCATTCCTCACCACATAATCATTAACCTGATCTGATTCACACACACACACACACACACACACACACACACACACACACACACACACACACACACACACACACACACACACACACACACACACACACACACACACACACACACACACACACACACACACACACCGCACACACACACACACCGCACACACACCAGGCCCTGAGCAAACCAAACAACTTTGTGTTTGGTTTATAACTACATCTTTTAATGACTCATTAATGGCATCATTTATAATAATTAAAGTGGCATTGTGTAATGTTGAGATCCTCCCTGTGGGTTGGCAGGAGTCTTTCAGAATCCACAAAACGTAATACCCGAGTTCGGCCCGATCTAACTGGCTGTGCAGCCGTGTGACGCGACCTATCGTAGCTCGGCTGGCTGGGGGGCGGGAGTGGGAGGGGCTTAGGGGGAGTGGGAGGGGCCTGGGGGAGTGGGAGGGGCCTAGGGGGAGTGGGAGGGGCTTCGGGAGTGGGACGATGGGACGATTCCCGTAAACGTCGGGAGAGGTTTTTGTTTGAAGACTGTATCCGTTGCAGTTTGAATTGATTGGCTGAGGCTCTAGAAAGTGCGTTGCAGGACACTGATCAGAGGATCTCGTCACCTCGCCTTGTTCGCCCACGCACCGTTTGCACAAGGAGTCCTGTCTGTGTGTCTGATTGTGTGCCCGTTTGTGTTTGTCTTTGTCTAGTTGTGTGTCTACTGTCTTGTGAGTGTGTGTGTGTGTGTATCTGCCTGTGTATTTGTGTGTCTAGTTGTGTGTTTGTTTCTGTGTCTTGGTCTAGTTGTGTGTCTACTGTCTTGTGAGTGTGTGTGTGTGTGTATCTGCCTGTGTATTTGTGTGTCTAGTTGTGTGTTCTGTGGTAGTATTCGGATCAGGCTTGCTGTCAAACATGTTCATGTTTTGGCCTGTGGCGGCGCCTCTGTCTGAACGCGCGCGCCATGTTAACCCATGTGTGTGTG
>JACYXH010000835.1:110000-145000 GCA_026745465.1 Lota lota
CCTCCAGAGCCCGTGGGTCAGGGCGGGAGATGCCCGGGCTCCGGTACCAGCACAGAGGGTTTGGGGTCGGACACACTCGGCCCTCAGCCTGGGAGAAGGCACTCTCGTTCTGGGAGATAGTGAGAGTGAGAGATGGAGAGTGAGAGAGTTATTCGGGAGATAGTGAGAGTGAGGGTGAGGGATGGAGAGTGAGAGAGTTATTCGGGAGATAGTGAGAGTGAGAGTGAGGGATGGAGAGTGAGAGAGTTATTCAGGAGATAGTGAGAGTGAGAGTGAGGGATGGAGAGTGAGAGAGTTATTCAGGAGATAGTGAGAGTGAGAGTGAGGGATGGAGAGTGAGAGAGTTATTCGGAAGATAGTGAGAGTGATAGATGGAGAGTGAGAGAGTTATTCGGGAGATAGTGAGAGTGAGGGATGGAGAGTGAGTTATTTTGGCTGATGGATTTAGACATTGCAGAACGTTGCTCTTATTTTGGAGATTCTTCTGCAGGACTCTTATTTTGGCGGAGTGATAGATGTAGAGATCCCTGAGCTACACTTTTATTTTGGGTGGAGTGAGAGCTGTCTTGGGCCTGTGTGAGGTTCTGGTCTGGGCCAGGGTCCAGCGCTGTTGGGTCCTAGTAGTATCTGGTCCTGCCAAGATCCAGGAATAGACCAAGGTGAAAATGGTGTCCACCTGCAGGACACCACACACACACACACACACACACATACACACACACACAGTCACACACACAACACCCTCCCCCCCCCGCACACACACACACACACACACACACACACACACACACACACACACACACACACACACACAGTCACACACACAACACACCCCCCCACACACACACACACAAACAGCATGCATGCTCAACAATGTTGCATCAAACCTGCATGTGTGCACCAGTGTGTGTGTGTGTGTGTGTGTGTGTGTGTTTCTGCCACACGTCACACTTCCTGTTGTGACATGCGTTGCTCCCCCCCCTGCGGTGAGCAGACTCATCCTCGAGCCTGACGCACAGACACGCTAGTATTGGAGAGAGAGAGGGAGGCAATGGGAGAGAGGGAGTGGGAGAGAGGGAGGCAATGGGAGAGAGGGAGTGGGAGAGAGGGAGGGAGACAGAGACTAATTACAATCTGAGGAGGAGGATTGTGGAGAAGAGGAAGACGCATTTGTGTGTGTGTGTGTGTGTGTGTGACTGTGTGTGTGTGTGTGACTGTGTGTGACTGTGTGTGTGTGTGTGTGTGTGTGTGTGTGAGAGACTGTGTGTGTGTGTGTGTGTGTGTGTGTGACTGTGTGTGTGTGTGTGTGTGTGTGTGTGTGTGTGTGTGTGTGTGTGACTGTGTGTGTGTGTGTGACTGTGTGTGTGTGTGTGTGTGTGTGAGACTGTGTGTGTGAGACTGTGTGTGTGTGAGACTGTGTGTGTGTGTGTGTGTGTGAGACTGTGTGTGTGTGTGCGTGCGCGCGTGTGACTGTGATGGCTGAGGTGTAAGCTGGGTAGTAGAAAGTCAGCTGAACTGTTCACATCTAGTTGTTGGTTTTCATAACCGATTAACAAATCAATTTGAAAACACCAGCGGCCGGTTAGCTTGTTGCCAGAGCGTTAGGGACCCCGGCCCCCCCCCCCTGTCTCAGTGACAGCCTGGTGGGCCTGAGACTCTGAGACCCCCGCTGGCCGTGGGCTGGACCAGCGGGCACCAGAGGGAGCGGCCGGTGAAGAGGAGGCTGCAGGCTGTGGCAGTGGCAGCTCCACCCCCCCCCCCCCCCCCCCCCCCCCCCCCCCCCCCCCCCCCCCCCCCCCCCCCCCCCGCCAAAGTTGTCATTAAAGACACTCTTGTTTATTGTGCGCCGTCTTTGCTGTCCTCCCCTCCCCCGCTGCTCCACCGCAACACACAAAGACTCACACAGACTGTGGGTGTGTGTGTGTGTGTGTGTGTGTGTGATGCAAGTGAACGTTAGAGATTGCAGCTGTTTAATTTCTCCCCTTTCTCTCTCCCTTTCTCCCCCCCCCCTCTCCTCTTTCTTTCTCCCTGCGTCCTCGCTCTCTTTCCCTTTCTCTCTCTGTCGTCTCCCCCTCCCCCTCTGTATCTCCCTCCCTCCTCTCTCTCTCCCTTTCTCCCGTTCTCTCTTTCAAAGAATTACATTTGAATGAAAATCCCCTCTCAGTGTTTTGTTGTCTGGCGGGGGGGGGGGGGGGGGGGAACGCGATTGGTCAGACTCTCACAGGCACCGACCAATGAGAGTGCTGCTCCCGCATGTGGACTCCTCCCCGCTTGCCCCCGCTGAGTCCTCCCGAGCCGGCGTGTGATTGGTGGGCAAGGCCGAGGGGGCGTGGCCGAGAGGGGCCCGGGGGGGCGGAGCAAAGCCACTCTATTTAAGCCTCGCTCGCTCCTCTGGAGAACAGAGTCTCTCGCCTGAACCCGTGCAGCGTGCGTCCGTGTGGCTGAGCGAGTGTGTGTGTGTGTGTGTGTGTTTGTGCCTGCCAGCCAGACAGACAGACACCGGGCGAGAGAGAGAGAGAGAGAGAGAGAGAGAGAGAGAGAGAGAGAGAGAGAGAGAGAGAGAGAGAGAGAGAGAGAGAGAGAGAGAGAGAGAGAGAGAGAGAGAGAGAGAGAGAGAGAGAGAGAGAGAGAGAGAGAGAGAGAGAGAGAGAGAGAGAGAGAGAGAGAGAGAGAGAGAGAGAGAGAGAGAGAGTTGTTAGTTGTCTACTTTCTGGGACTCTTTTATCCGGACTTGGACATACGTTTGTTTTTCTGCGCCTCCTCTCCACCAGGGGTACAGCACCTCCTCCTCCTGCTGCTCCTCCTCTCCTCCTGCTGCTGCTCCTCCTCTCCTCCTCCTGCTGCTCCTCCTGCTGCCGGCGAGGAGCGTGTTGTTGAAGGGATTATAAACGAGATTGACACGGAGGTGGGGTTCTGGATAGAAAGACCTCCGTCACCTCCGTCACCTCGACACCCGCCCGCTCCTCCCCCCGGGACGCGTCAGGGGGTCCGTGAGCTAACCGGGGGGGGCCCCTCTCTCCCTTCCCAGGGGGAATCTGACCCCGGGCGACCCCTCCTCCGGTGAGAGAGAGAGCGAGAGAGAGAGAGCGAGAGAGAGCGAGAGAGAGAGAGAGAGAGAGAGAGAGAGAGAGAGAGAGAGAGAGAGAGAGAGAGAGAGAGAGAGAGAGAGAGAGAGAGAGAGAGAGAGAGAGAGAGAGAGAGAGAGAGAGAGAGAGAGAGACGGGCAATCGGAGAAGAAAAGTTAAAAGAAGAACAATAACAAAGAGGATCTGACCGGTGAGAGGGGGAGGAGAGGAGGGAGGGAGGGGGAGGAGAGGAGGGAGGGAGGGTATTAAAGAGTGGTTTTGTGAGCTGGGTGGCGAGGGTGCTAATCCACTAGCTGCTCCACTAGCTCTGGGTCAAATGTCTCTCTCTTTACCCAGCGATGCCTCACAGTGTTTCATCCCCACTCCCATGAGGGAGTCTGGGTACTGGGTCTGTAGGTCTGTGTCTGTAGGTCTGTAGGTCTGTGGGTCTATATGTCTGTGTCTTTAGGTCTGTAGGTCTGTCTGTAGGTCAGTGGGTCTGTCTGTAGGTCTGTCTGTAGGTCTGTGGGTCTGTGTCTGTAGGTCTGTCTGTGGGTCTGTGTCTGTAGGTGTGTGGGTCTGTAGGTCTGTCTGTAGATCTGTAGGTCTGTCTGTAGGTCTGTGTCTGTAGGTCTGTCTGTAGGTCTGTGTCTGTAGTTCTGTGGGTCAGGTGACCTGTCTGGTTGTGTGGTAGACTAGTTGGGATTCTCTGGTCTGGATCTATTAGTACAGCATGACACTAATGGTGTCTGGGTCTGGGGTTTGATACCCACTGGGGCAAGGAATGTACACACACACACACACACACACACACACACACACACACACACACACACACACACACACACACACACACACACACACTATTGTACAGTATGGAGACACCTTGGATGAATTCTAAATGGCATGTATGTTTTTGAGTTACTTGCCTGGTTGGTTGCTTAGTAGCTGTAGTCTGATTGGTTGGTAGGATGGTGTCTGATTGGTAAGTGGGTGAGTTAGCGGGTGAGTAAGTTAGTGAGTAAGTTGGTTAGTTAGTGGGTGAGTAAGTTGGTTAGTTGGTGGGTGAGTTAGCGGGTGAGTAAGTTGGTTAGTTAGTGGGTGAGTAAGTTGGTTAGTTAGTGGGTGAGTAAGTTGGTTAGTTAGTTGGTGAGTTAGTTAGTTGTCTTATGCTTCACTTTCTCTTTCTGTCGGTCTTTATCTGTTCTTCTATTCTCCCATCCCTCCTTCTCTCCCCCCTCTCTCTTCTGTCTCCCCCATCTCCCTTCAGGAGTATTATGGGGTGTTTTTTTGTTGTTGAGCACAAAGGAAAGAATTGACCGGTCTTCTTTCACAAACCTCCTGACTGACCAGGAGTTGTTCACACCGATACTCTCCCTATCTCCCCCCTCTGTCTTTCTCTCTCCCTCTCTGTTTCTCTCTCTCTCTCTCTCTCTCTCTCTCTCTCTCTCTCTCTCTCTCTCTCTCTCTCTCTCTCTCTCTCTCTCTCTCTCTCTCTCTCTCTCTCTCTCTCTCTCCTAGTCTCTCATTGTCTCTGTCTGTCTGTCTTTTGTCTCAATTCAATTCAAAGAGCTTTATTGGCACAGGAAACATTCCATTACAAAGCAGTAAGAAAGGTTAAAGTGCACAAGAGAAACAATTCAAGGAGTCAAGAGTAAAATACAACATGAATCCATCAACAAGAACGAGAATAACGTTCACACAGTGGAAAGCGACTCAAATAAGACTTAAAGCAGGCTGTATAACATCACAGGAAGTGTCCCTTTGTCTCACCGTCTCTGTGTGTCCCCTGCAGCCCCTGCAGAATGCCGGTGGAGACCCTGTTCCCGTCCTCCGGGGGCGTGTCCTCCATGGGCGTGTCCTCCATGGGCGTGTCCTCCATGCCCTTCCGTCTCCTCACCAAAGGCCCCGCCTACTTCCGGCGCCCGCTGGCCGAGCCCGGCGCCCGCAAGCTGAGCGCGGTGGAGCGTCTGGAGGCGGACAAGGCCAAGTACGTCAAGAGCCAGCAGGTGGCGCTGACGCGGCAGGCGCCCGTCAAGCCCCCCCACTGTGCCGCCGCCGCCGCCGCCGCCGCCGCCGCCGGCTCCCCCAAGACCCCCATCATCCGCAAGCCGCTGCTCACGCCCCCCAAGCAGGGCCAGATAGCCACGCCCCCGGCCCGCAAGGTCCCACGCCGGCCAATCACAGCGGAGACGGGGGTGGGAGGAGGAGGAGGGGGGGGGAGCGACGGGGGAACGGGCGGGAGGAGAGGACCCGCCCTCAACCTGGACATCCTCAACAACCTCATCAACAACGTGAGCGGTGTCGCCCACACCCCCACCTCGCGCTCCTCCCTCCCTTCATGCTCCTCGTCCTCCTCGACCTCCTCGTCCTCCTCCCCCTCCTCCTCTTCCCCCTCCCCGTCAGGCTCCTCCCCCTCGTCGGGCACTAAGAGCATCGGCAGCAGCCTATCAGCGGAGCCCCACCTCCTGCTGCTCAACAACCTCAAGCCCCTCAACACCTCCTGCTCCACCTCCTCCTCCAAGCCCCTCAACACCTCCTCCTCCAAGCCCCTCAACACCTCCTCCTCCAAGCCCCTCAACACCTCCTCCTCCAAGCCCCTCAACACCTCCTCCTCCACCTCCTCCTCCAAACCCCTCAACACCTCCTCCTCCCTCTCCTCCTCCTCCACCTCCTCCCCACTCAACAACAGAAACAACAACAACCAGCCCCCACCCGTCCCCGTGCGGGCGCCCCGCGTCGCGACCCCGCCCTACCCCCACCCCCACCCCCACCCCATGGCGGTGAGGAGGGTGGACGTGCGTCCGCACGCGGCCCTCCGGACCTTCCCCCCCAGACCCGCCCTCCCCCTCAAGCCCCTCCCACGCCAGACCGCCCAGCCCCAAGCCCCGCCCACCCTGCCCCCCCCCGCCCCACAGGGCGCCGTGCCCGTCCCCGTCCCGCCAGACGCCCCAGGCCCCGCCCCCGCCCTACCCGCCGCCCTCGCCCGCCTTCACGCGCCTCTCCAGCGCCAGCTCGCGCGGGTCGTCCCGGAAACACCCGGCGCTGCACCGCTCCAAGTCGGACCTGAGCGACCGCTACTCGCGGGCCCCCGCCGACCTGGAGCGCTTCTTCAACTACTGCGGCCTGGCCCCCGGCGAGGTGGAGGCCCTGGGCGGCGTGGAGCGCTTCGCCCGCGCCAACTCCGACATCGTGTCCAAGCTGCACAGCGTCAGCACGCCCAGCTCCGAGGGGGAGGGGGGCGAGGGCGGGGAGGAGGGGGAGGGGGGCGGGGAGGAGGGGGAGGGGGAGGGGGGCGGGGGGGGGAGGGGGAGGGGCCGGCCCGGGGCGGCGAGCGGGCGCCGTACGGCATCTCGGTGATCGAGAGGAACGCCCGCGTCATCAAGTGGCTCTACGGCATCCGCCAGGCCCGGGACGTCTCCAACGTGTAGAGGGGGAGGGGGGGAGGGAGGGGGAGGGGGGAGAGAGAGGGAGGGAGAGAGGGGGAGGGAGAGGGAGAGAGAGGGAGGGAGGGAGGGGGAGAGAGAGAGAGAGAGGGAGGGAGGGAGGGGGGAGAGAGAGAGGGGGAGGGAGAGAGGGATGGAGGGAGGGAGGGAGGGAGGGAGGGAGGGAGGGAGGGAGGGAGGGAGGGAGGGAGGGAGGGAGCTGGGTGAGGACCAAAGACATGGATATGGAACCACGAGAGATGAGCTGGACCAGACTAGAGACTGGACACGTCTGCTCCGTTCAAACCAATCATATTTATTGACGAAGCTGGAGAGACTTTTAAGGGCCTCGGCCCTTGCAACATAATATATATATATATGGTTTATATATATATCCATACATCTATATTTTTGTCTTTGTATTCGTGAGTCGGGAGAGCAGTGGTGTGTGACATCACAGCCAACGAGGTAGGCCATTGGCTGAGGATGGACACACTTTGTTTTCCTCTGGACGGCTACTCTGTGAGGACAAAAAGGACACTTTTTTTTTTACATTTTACTAGACGTATACGAGTATTGAAGTACAAAAGCAATAATAGACTGATGATGATGATGATGATGATGATGATGAAGGCGGCTAAGGATTTTTGTAGTCCCTCATGTCATGGTACTGTGTGTGTGTGTGTGTGTGTGTGTGTGTGTGTGTGTGTGTGTGTGTGTGTGTGTGTGTGTGTGTGTGTGTGTGTGTGTGTGTGTGTGTGTGTGTGTGTGTGTGTGTGTGTGTGTGTGTGTGTGTGTGTGTGTGTGCGTGCGTGTGCGTGTGTCCGCGCGCGCGCGCATGGAAGTAAAACAAATACACAGCTAAGCTATGAACGATGCATGAAGACAACACAACTAGCCATTTTTACATAGAGAGACAATATACTGTGAAAACACATGCACGCACACACACAGGCACACACACACACACACACACACAGGCAGAGCGTGGGATCACATGGCTGTAAGACTGTTGTAGGAACTGCTGTCGGCATGCAAACCAAGAGCTAGTTCGTTGGTCTACGCACACATTCCACATTTTCATCTCAACAAAGAGCACAGTAGCAAAGAAGCACTGCCTATTCACACACTCATACACACACATATACACACACACACACACTCATATACACTCACTCACACACACTCGCACACACATACACACTCAAATACACTCATACACACACATATACACACACACACTCTTACACACTCATACACACACACACACACACACACACACTCATAAACACTCATACACACACATATACACACACACACACACACATGCACACACATATACACACACTCACACACACTCACACAGTTTGGGGGGATTTCAGGGCATTGGTCTCTGGATGGAGAATGGACGGTCACATGACCTGGTCTATGAGATGTGTGTTGGTGTGTGTCGGTGTGTGTGACCAGGATGGAGAAGGAGCTTTCGAAACGTCTCAGGAACACGTTTGAAGACCAACTCCTGTTTATTTTGAAGACAAAGTGTGTTGTTTTGTTCCCAGTAGGGCTGCGTGTGCAGGAGTCGATCTTTTTTTTTTTCTAAGTCGACTGCTGTGTGTCTCTCCGGCGATACGCCCAAAGCATAAATGGCACTGATGACACCAAACTGGAATTGCAAACACAATAAAGGCACCAGTCACAGCTTGTGTGGATCAGTCCAACTTTATTTACACACGACTTTTTGTGCAAAACATAAAATGCTTAGCCAGGGAAACAACAGAACGAGAAATGTGTTTTATATATATAATTATTTTTTAAATAAATAAACGTAAGATAATTTGACAAAAATACATGTGAGAGGTAGATTCAAACAGACGGATACATTGCTTCTTGGCTCATAGAAAGCTGAACTCAAAGATTTAGTTGAAAGAGCTTTGCAGATTGTATTCAGGCGCTAGTCCACGAAGTGATTGAAAACAAGATGATGTTGAAATCGATTCGGAAACTGACCAGGCGAGCCAGCCAATGGCAGGCGAGAGGCTGGGTGTTTGGTTCGAGTCTCCATGGTTACCAAGTGCACGGAAGCCGCACGTTTGGGGACGAAACACGAAACAGGAAATGAGACTCAATTAGTGCACTTCCTGTTGCTGTATGAACCCATGGGCCAGGCACGGCAGCCCCGGCGTGTGTGGTTCAACCCGAGTAGAAACGATAACGTTGAAATGATCAGGCGATTCACTTTCTTTCGTTTGGGCCAAACGTTTCCTTTTCTTTCACCGAACACTATCCTACTAAATCTGCTCAAATGAGTCCTAGCGAAACATAAACCTTAAGCGGTTTTAGTGAGGCGTAGCCTGCTGCATTCGCGATATCTTAATATGATAAAAAATAATAATAAAGTAGAGTAGTAAACCGGCTTAACAGTTCCTCAGAGAGGAAGGGAGACGTTCCGGGGGGACCTGGAACGCCTTCCTCCGAGGAGAGGCGTCCTGACTGGGTTCGAATCGGCAGAGCACGTGTTCCGAGCTCCTTGTGACGTCCATCGCCGACACACGCGGGCCTTCACGCCGCCGTCGAGTCGAGTTGCGCTCGGTCGCTCCCAGGACGCGCGTCGGTTCAAGCGCTTCATTGGCATGATGAGAAATGAACATGGCCACGTTGCCCAAGCCTAAGAGATAACACACAAAACAAACAAAAAAACCAGAAGGGCACAAAATAAATGAGTCCAACAGTCCAACCCTGCAGTCAAATAGATGGAATGTATTCCCAGCGAGTTTCTACATCAAATGTCCAACACAAATCAACTACAGGTCCTATAAAGTAGGCGTTAGTAAAATGGCAATTTAAGACATTCTTTCATGCAAAGATGATGTTGTTACGTTTGGATACGAAAAACATCCCAAAGAAGACATTCTCCTGCTGCTGTCGTCTCGTTTTCCCCAGGTATGTTTCCTTTATTTTCTTTAGGGCACTTAGAGCACACAGATATGCAATTTCTGTGTCGTAATTTTCTCATAACATGTTAACACTGCACTGTGTGCATACTCAGGCACTGAAGAGGGTGTGTGTGTGTGTGTGTGTGTGTGTGTGTGGGGGGGGAGAGTTGGTGTAGAGATAGTGAGTGTGTGTGGTTGTATTTAATCTCGCGGTCATTTGATGATAAACTGGCGACCAGGGCAGGTCTCTGGTTCTGGAGTGATGAGACAGAACAGGGTCTGGCTGATCAACCGTCCCAAACACCAGGGGTCCCAGACACCAGGGGTCCCAGACACCAGGGGTCCCAGACACCAGGGGTCCCCACAGGCCGGTGGTCCGGATACACTGGGAGAGAGAGAGAGAGACATTACATCTCCCTCCCTCTCTTTAGAGAGGATGGTTCGTGCGGCAGCAGATCCGCGAGCGCAGGGCCCCGCATGAGGCCGAACAGGCTAAGTGTCTGTAACGAAGATGAACCGTTCTTTACAAAACTTTGTGGTGTCATGAGAATGATGCCCCGCCCTGATCCTGTGAAAGGGTCCTTTATACAAGCAGTGGTGTGTGTGTGTGTGTGTGTGTGTGTGTGTGTGTGTGTGTGTGTGTGTGTGTGTGTGTGTGTGTGCGCGCCCTACAACATGCCTCGGCAGTTGTTTCCCCGTGGAGACAAAGGATGTCAGTTATTATCTCTCTCTCTCTCCACAGAGACAGACCATATGTCCGTATTTACTGAGAGATCAGCTGTGCTCTGGAGTGTGTGTAAATATGTGGGTGTGTGCACACTCTGGGCTGTGTGTGTGTGTGTGTGTGTGTGTTTGAGACTATAGACAGACAGAGAGCCATATGGAGTGACAGCATCCCCATTTCCCAGGACAACATCCTGCCCCGGATTAGAATCTGCTCACCTGTGTCTCCGCTGGCTCTCTGCTCAGCTAGCTAGCGTGTCTTGGTGTTTATGAAGTCTTCCAGCTAGCTAACCAGACTTATCAGTTAGTATGTCTCTTGTTCGGCTAGTTAGCATGTCTCAGTGTTTATGGGGTCTTTCTAATAGCTTGTTTTAGCGGTTATGTCTTCCTTCTAGTTAGCATGTCTCAGTGTTTATGGGGTCTTTCTAATAGCTTGTTTTAGCGGTTATGTCTTCCTTCTAGCTAGCTTGTCTCAGTGTTCATGGGGTCTTCCTGATAGCTTGTTTTAGCGGTTATGTCTTCCTTCTAGCTTGTCTCAGTGCTTATGAGGTCTCTGATTGGCTGGCTGGCGTGTCTCTGTGGTTATGAGGTCTCTGATTGGCTGGTTGGCGGGTCTCTGTGTTTATGACATCTCTGATTGGCTGGCTGGCGTCTCTCTGTGGTTATGAGGTCTCTGATTGGCTGGCTGGCGTGTCTCTGTGAGACACGCCATGAGAGCCTTCTGCCTGGTCGCGTTTAGACCCATGTATTCCTTGTCTGTGTGTGTGTGTGTGTGTGTGTGTGTGTGTGTGTGTGTGTGTGTGTCTGTATGTGTGTGTTTGTCTGTATCTCCATGTATAAATCAGTGGCGGGACAGGGAGTGTTAATGCATGTCAGGCGGGATGAGGACCCCGGCCTCCGGGACCATTATAAGCTGATTAAGGCCACGATGCCAGATGGGATCTGAGTGTTTTAGAGAGGCGGTGTTGTTTTTGTGTGCGTGTCCCTCGCTTTTCAACAGGAAAACAAAAGTAAGCTCGCCTGCTACACGTCACGCTGATGCTCTACACCCTTCTGCCTCCCCCTCTCTGCTTGTCTCTTGTCTCTGTCTCTCTCTCTGTCTCTCTCTTTGTCTCTCTGTCTCTTTGTCTCTGCATCAGACCCTCTCTGACAGTTGATCTCTCTCTCTATTCCTCTTTGTGTCTCTGTCTTCCTCTCTCTCTCTCTCTTTGTGTCTGTATGTCTGAATCATTCTCTCTCTGTCTCTCTCTGTCGCTGTCTCTCTGTCTCTGTCTCTGTCTCTGTCTCTCTGTCTCTCTGTCTCTCTGTCTCTCTGTCTCTGTCTCTCTGTCTCTCTGTCTCTGTCTCTGTCTCTCTGTGTCTCTGTCTCTGTCTCTGTCTCTCTGTCTCTGTCTCTGTCTCTGTCTCTCTGTCTCTGTCTCTGTCTCTCTGTGTAAGTTGACCCCTCATATATTTGTGTCTATGTGGGACATCTTTGATGTCTGGCTGAGTTTGGTGTTGATTGTAACGAGCGACAAGACTTTGAACAGTGTCTCTGAGTGCAGCCTTCCTCTAAATCCCTGTTTGATGCTATATTTAGATATTTTATATTTAGAGAACCGTGAGGAGATTTCAGCCGTGTGCTGACGTTCCCTGACAGTAAAAATATCAAACAGATCTGCTTATGTTTAGCTATTTGTCCAAATCCTCATTTTCACCGAAGCTAACCCCTACCTGCTCATTAATGACCTGTCTCTGTACTGTCTAACCCCTACCTGCTCCTTAATGACCTGTCTCTGTACTGTCTAACCCCTACCTGCTCCTTAATGACCTGTCTCTGTACTGTCTAACCCCTACCTGCTCATTAATGACCTGTCTCTGTACTGTCTAACCCCTACCTGCTCCTTAGTGACCTGTCTCTGTACTGTCTAACCCCTACCTGCTCCTTAGTGACCTGTCTCTGTACTGTCTAACCCCTACCTGCTCCTTAATGACCTGTCTCTGTACTGTCTAACCCCTAGCTGCTCCTTAGTGACCTGTGTATCAACATGGATCACTTTAAGTCTCTGTGGATGAAAGGGTCTGAGTAATGGGTAGATAGTGGATACTAATCATCCGTCACAGAGAGGGGATCGGTCATGGTTCAGAACGTCTGAGTGGAACCGGACGGTGTGTTTAAAGAGTGTTTGCGGTTCATCACGCAGGCCGGAGACGTCCACGTGGAGACCTCCGATGACCTCAGGCCGTTGAACCGCTGAGTCAGGAGGAGACCGGTTGATGATTACGTAAACTGGGTGAACTGTGTGTGTGTGTGTGTGTGTGTGTGCGTGTGCGTTTGTGTGCGTGTGTGTGTTTGGGGGGGAAGCTAGTTTCTCCTGGTATTGAGTTTATCCTACTGCTAGAAACTCCCAAGTGTGGTGTTGTCAAGAAAGATAAGAGCGGAAGGGCTTCTCGCTGATCCACAAAGGGGAGCTGAATATTTAACGCTTTAGAAGGTGGGGGAATTTGGAGATGATGATCTGAGTTTGGATCCAGTGTGACGGAAGATACCAGTTTGTCAGGTATGCAGTGCCCGCTCATTGTAGTGGTTTGGAGGAAAGATGGCTCCATTTGTAGCAGAGGTGTCAGCACTTGGATGGAATGGCATCAAACAGACAGATGGCCACGTTATAGAGCATGTGTCTAAGGTCCATGCACTTCCACGGCCTCTACCTAGAAATGTAAATGTCAGCGGTGGGGTGGGATGGGGGGGGGGGGGGGGGGGGGGGGGGGGGGGGGGGGGGGGGGGGGGGGGGGGGGGGGGGGGGGGGGGGGGGGCAGGGGATGGAGGAACTAGTTTCATGACGAACGAATGAACGAATGAGTTGGAGGAGGAAGAGATGTGATGAGAGAGGAGGGAACAAAGGAGCCGGTTTGATTCAGCGTTGTTGTCGCACGCAAGCACACACACACAGTATGCTTTCATGAGTCACTTAAAGTGTGTTGAGTGTTAAGAGACACTTGGCAAGCCTAAGCTATTTGACACATTTATTTATTCCTGTGTGTGTGTGTGTGTGTGTGTGTGTGTGTGTGTGTGTGTGTGTGTGTGTGTGTGTGTGTGTGTGTGTGTGTGTGTGTGTGTGTGTGTGTGTGTGTGTGTGTGTGTGTGTGTGA
Source organism: Lota lota (assembly GCA_026745465.1). Taxonomy (NCBI): domain Eukaryota; kingdom Metazoa; phylum Chordata; class Actinopteri; order Gadiformes; family Lotidae; genus Lota; species Lota lota. The sequence continues at coordinate 123,279 of JACYXH010000835.1, forward strand.
TATGATGGACTGAAAGAGCAAGTATGAATGGAGGAAAGACGAAGTGAGAGGTAAAGGGAGGGAGGGAGAAAAGGGGAGAAGGAAGAGAGAGAGAGTGTGTGTGTGTGTGTGTGTGTGTGGCGGTTGGACGAGATCAGCTGGGATTAAGAGATAGAAGAAGCCTCTGGCAGCTGGGTTCAACCAGACACTCCGTTCCAGCCTCCAGCCGGTCCACTTCTCCATGTTTTACTATTACCTACTTAGTCATTTAGCTAATGCCTTTAAAGCTACTTACAGTGAAGTCAGATCCATGTCACTAAGGGGGGTTAGACAGTACAGGGTCAGGTCATTAAGGAGCAGGTATGGGTTGGATAGTACAGACACAGGTCATTAAGGAGCAGGTAGGGGTTAGACAGTACAGAGACAGGTCATTAAGGAGCAGGTAGGGGTTAGACAGTACAGGGTCAGGTCATTAAGGAGCAGGTAGGGGTTAGACAGTACAGAGACAGGTCATTAAGGAGCAGGTAGGGGTTAGACAGTACAGAGACAGGTCATTAAGGAGCAGGTAGGGGTTAGACAGTACAGAGACAGGTCATTAAGGAGCAGGTAGGGGTTAGACAGTACAGAGACAGGTCATTAAGGAGCAGGTAGGGGTTAGACAGTACAGAGACAGGTCATTAAGGAGCAGGTAGGGGTTAGACAGTACAGAGACGGGTCATTAAGGAGCAGGTAGGGGTTAGACAGTACAGAGACAGGTCATTAAGGAGCAGGTAGGGGTTAGACAGAACAGAGACGGGTTATTAAGGAGCAGGTAGGGGTTAGACAGTACAGAGACAGGTCATTAAGGAGCAGGTAGGGGTTAGACAGAACAGAGACGGGTTATTAAGGAGCAGGTAGGGGTTAGGGGTCATCTTGCGCTAGGATGCCAACAGGTTAGATTGTGGACGTTGGGGATTGAACCCAGAACCTTTGGAGTCTGGGAGTCCAACCCCCCTATTCACCTCTGGATTATCCCGTTCTTGCTAAATTAACTTTTAGAGAGCGCTGGTTAATGGTTAATGGTTAATGGTTAATGGTTAGATACTTAATGGAACAACATGCCTTTATTTGACATCATAATGGATTTATTTATTAAATTATTATTTATTAAATTAAATTAAATTTTATTATTTATTATTTATTTATTTATCTAGTAAACGATCGTGTTCCGTTGTGGACATTGTGGTTATAGTTCAGTGGTTTCAGTGAGGAGGAGAAAGAGATTGCCGTCCTGACGAGAGACTAGCATCAGGAGACGCGCGTAGCCACTCTGCTGTGTTCAGGACGGGTAAATAACCGACCACATCCTCCACCAGACATCCCATACTCCTTCGTCCTCGTCGTTTGTGGGCTGCTGTTTGTGCAGACAGCAGCAGAATTGTAATGACGGAGATCATGTAGAATAACTGGATCCCCCTTGAAGAGTGAAACTCTGTTCTGTTCCATGGCGGTTCTGATTCTGGCCCGCTCTGTTAGATGGAAACCATGTTCTCTTCCTCTCAGTCCTGTCCTCCTCACACGAATGATTTATTTATATTTTCCACTCTTCCTCCTGTTCACACTCATCCTATAATTTTCTCGTTCTCTCTTCCACTTTTTTCTCTTTATTCTCTCATCATTCTTTCCGGTGTTGTTTTACTCTGTCTCCGTTTCTCTTCCCCTCTCTCTCTTTATCTCTTTCCCTCCATCTCCTTCCCCCCCCCCCCCCCTCTCTTACAGAAGTCACATTTCAGAAGGCTTTCCCCCCCCCCCCCTCTCTTACAGAAGTCACATTTCAGAAGGCTTTTTCCCCCCCCCCCCCCTCTCTTACAGAAGTCACATTTCAGAAGGCTTTCCCCCCCCCCCCCCCCCCTCTTACAGAAGTCACATTTCAGAAGGCTTTCCCCCCCCCCCTCTCTTACAGAAGTCACATTTCAGAAGGCTTTCCCCCCCCCCCCCTCTCTTACAGAAGTCACATTTCAGAAGGCTTTCCCCCCCCCCCCTCTCTTACAGAAGTCACATTTCAGAAGGCTTTCCCCCCCCCCCCCTCTCTTACAGAAGTCACATTTCAGAAGGCTTCCCCCCCCCCTCTCTTACAGAAGTCACATTTCAGAAGGCTTTCCCCCCCCCCCCCCCCCTCTCTTACAGAAGTCACATTTCAGAAGGCTTTCCCCCCCCCCCCTCTCTTACAGAAGTCACATTTCAGAAGGTTTTCCCCCCCCCCCCTCTCTTACAGAAGTCACATTTCAGAAGGCTTTCCCCCCCCCCTCTCTTACAGAAGTCACATTTCAGAAGGCTTTCCCCCCCCCCCCCCCCCTCTCTTACAGAAGTCACATTTCAGAAGGCTTTCCCCCCCCCCCCCCCCTCTCTTACAGAAGTCACATTTCAGAAGGTTTTCCCCCCCCCCCCCCTCTCTTACAGAAGTCACATTTCAGAAGGCTTTCCCCCCCCCCCTCTCTTACAGAAGTCACATTTCAGAAGGCTTCCCCCCCCCCTCCCCTCTCTTACAGAAGTCACATTTCAGAAGGCTTTCCCCCCCCCCCTCTCTTACAGAAGTCACATTTCAGAAGGCTTTCCCCCCCCCTCCCCTCTCTTACAGAAGTCACATTTCAGAAGGCTTTCCCCCCCCCCCCTCTCTTACAGAAGTCACATTTCAGAAGGCTTTCCCCCCCCCCCCTCTCTTACAGAAGTCACATTTCAGAAGGCTTTCCCCCCCCCCCCCTCTCTTACAGAAGTCACATTTCAGAAGGCTTTCCCCCCCCCCCCCTCTCTTACAGAAGTCACATTTCAGAAGGCTTTCCCCCCCCCCCCCCCTCTCTTACAGAAGTCACATTTCAGAAGGCTTTCCCCCCCCCCCTCTCTTACAGAAGTCACATTTCAGAAGGCTTTCCCCCCCCCTCTCTTACAGAAGTCACATTTCAGAAGGTTTTCCCCCCCCCCCCCTCCTCTTACAGAAGTCACATTTCAGAAGGCTTTCCCCCCCCCCCCTCTCTTACAGAAGTCACATTTCAGAAGGCTTTCCCCCCCCCCCTCTCTTACAGAAGTCACATTTCAGAAGGCTTTCCCCCCCCCCCCCCCCTCTCTTACAGAAGTCACATTTCAGAAGGCTTTCCCCCCCCCCCCCCCTCTCTTACAGAAGTCACATTTCAGAAGGCTTTCCCCCCCCCCCCCTCTCTTACAGAAGTCACATTTCAGAAGGCTTTCCCCCCCCCCCCCTCTCTTACAGAAGTCACATTTCAGAAGGCTTTCCCCCCCCCCCCCCCCCTCTCTTACAGAAGTCACATTTCAGAAGGCTTTCCCCCCCCCCCCCCCTCTCTTACAGAAGTCACATTTCAGAAGGCTTTCCCCACGGATCGACTCTTCCGTGTCGACGCGTTCGTGCGCTGCAGCTTTGCAATATCGAAACGAGTTTCCAACGCAGGTCCGGATGTTCGTCGTCGCGTGTGCAGTGTAATAACGAACACAGGAGTGGCGGCCCGTGCATCTGTTCCCGGCCGCTGCGCTGGCCGTTGGGGTTGCCGTGCGTTCGTTAAATAATTCATCGTAACCACGGAGAGGAGAGCACGGCCGTGCGCGGCGTTCCACTTCAGACCAAGGGGACGGTGGTGCCGCTTCACATAACCGTCTCCACGCGCCGCTGGGCCACGCGCTGCAACACAAAACCACGGGATGGAAACGACACAGCTTGAGATGTCCCCCGTGTTGTTCTGATGATGAGGTTCTACCGACGACGACGTCGTTCTCCGTGTGTGTCGCCGTGCGGTCCTAACGAAGGGCTCCGCCCCAGGGCCGTGGCGGGGGTAACAGAACCCTGACGCGGGGGGTAACAGAACCCTGACGCGGGGGGTAACAGAACCCCGACGCGGGGGGTAACAGAACCCCGACGCGGGGGGTAACAGAACCCCGACGCGGGGGGTAACAGAACCCTGACGCGGGGGTAACAGAACCCTGACGCGGGGGGTAACAGAACCCTGACGCGGGGGGTAAACAGAACCCTGACGCGGGGGTAACAGAACCCTGACGGGGGGGGGGGTAACAGAACCCTGACGCGGGGGGTAACAGAACCCTGACGGGGGGGGGGGTAACAGAACCCTGACGGGGGGGGGGGGGTAACAGAACCCTGACGCCCCTGACGCGGGGGTAACAGAACCCTGACGCGGGGGTAACAGAACCCTGACGCGGGGGGTAACAGAACCCCGACGCGGGGGGTAACAGAACCCTGACGCGGGGGTAACAGAACCCTGACGCGGGGGTAACAGAACCCTGACGCGGGGGGTAACAGAACCCCGACGCGGGGGGTAACAGAACCCTGACGCGGGGGGTAACAGAACCCTGACGCCCCTGACGCGGGGTAACAGAACCCTGACGCCCCTGACGCGGGGGTAACAGAACCCTGACGCGGGGGTAACAGAACCCTGACGCGGGGGGTAACAGAACCCCGACGCGGGGGGTAACAGAACCCTGACGCCCCTGACGCGGGGGAACAGAACCCCGACGCGGGGGGTAACAGAACCCTGACGCGGGGGGTAACAGAACCCTGACGCCCCTGACGCGGGGGGTAACAGAACCCTGACGCCCCTGACGCGGGGTAACAGAACCCCGACGCGGGGGTAACAAGCCCGTCACGCTGAGCAGAGCCTCCGCCGCGGTGCTCGCTGGAGCTCAGAGATGTGAAACTAGGTCACGGCCGCTCTGACAGGATGGGGAGGGACGTGCTCCTCGTTGGGGGAGAGCCAGAGGGAGTCCTGGAGAGTGCGAGAGACATTGTGGTCAGAGAATGAGACGCTCGTGTTACATTTCCTTGTGAATACGCGTATGTTTACGTTGAGGGCTAGCTGCTTAGTGGTGTTGCGTGGTTTGTTCGCTGAGCTTCTTTAAGTTCGGGTGTTTAGTTGGTACATGATTCCCCCCCCCCCCCCCCCCCCCCCCCCCCTTGGAAACTCGCCAGCTTCTCGGTGATGTCTTCTTGAAATAGTCCCCTCTGGCTGGGATTCAGTGAAACGGTTCTAGTTGTAGAACCAAGAAACACAGACGGGGTCACGGAGCCCACAGACGGCTCACCTGGGGACCTAGAGGCCCCTGGGGACCCTAAAGGTCAGGGTTCACCAAAAAGTGGGGGACTTTTAGACGGAAGAAAACCATGTTATCATAGAATCAGAATCAGAATCAGAAAAGCTTTATTGCCAAGTATGTTTTTTACACACACAAGGAATTTGTCTTGGTAATGTAGGTGCACGTCACATTCTCTAAAATAAGTTAAACAGGTTAAACAGAACAAACAATATAAGTATAAATATATGTATAAATATATAGCTATATATACACTATACGCTATAATATAGCTATATATTTAAATAACCTTGTAATGTTATCCTAACTTTATATTTATATAACCTATTATGGAGATGAACTCAAAGAGCAGCTCTTACAAAGTGATCAAATGTGCACTATTCAGTATTCTGGTGCACGGCATGTAGATGGGGTAATGAACTGTCGTGTGTGTGTGTGTGTGTGTGTGTGTGTGTGTGTGTGTGTGTGTGTGTGTGTGTGTTTGTGTTTTATGCAGAGGAATGGAGCAAGGCAGTGTGTTCAGCACAGATGAATTTGCACATGAGTGAATATTTGTGCATGTTTCATGTTTATTTTATTCAGGTCATCATTCGCTCCATTGCATGCTCAGATATATGCAAGGAGGAATGTGCATGGGTGTGTGTGTGGCTGATAGTGTGTGTGTGTGTGTGTGTGTGGCTGATTGTGCGTGTGTGTGTGTGTGTGTGGCTGATGTTGTGTGTGCGCAGAGGAAGCAGGTTAGCTGTAGAGGTAATTCCTCCTCAGTAACGAAACAAAGTTCATGATGTCCATACTGTGCTCTGAGGCCAGCTGTACCCTCAATAAAGACACATCCAAAGAGACATCAATAGAGACACATCCATAGAGACACATCCATAGAGACACATCCAAAGAGACACATCCATAGAGACACATCCAAAGAGACACCCACATAGACACATCCAGAGACACATCCAAAGAGACACATCCAAAGATACATCCATAGAGACACATCCACATAGACACATCCATAGAGACATCCATAGAGACACATCCAAAGACAGCCATAAAGACACATTCATAGAGGCACATCTAAATACACATCCATATAGACACATCCAGGGAGTTTCACAGGGAAAATTACCCCAACCTGAGGCAGTGATGCTGGGCTGAACTGTGTCTCAGTGTCCAGTCTCTTCTGGGTCTTTCTGTCATGAGAGGAAACAAACAACCATACAACAACCTTTACTCATTTTTCTCACTGAGATAAAATAAGTGACCAGCAGCATTGCAAAGAAAAGACACCAGCTTAAAGTTACACACAAGGACTGCATGTCCTTAACACACACACACACACACATACACTCAAAATAAAATGGTCGACGGCATGTATTAATGTGCAGTGGTGAGAAAACCTGGTATCTGGCATCCAGCATGCTGAAACACGAGGGCAGATGACTGAAGACGATCTCTAGTCAATTGAAAGTGACCAATAGGAGACGAGACAGTCCAGACTAAATCGGTCCATTAGTGTTAACAAGGCTGTGTGTAAACCGACTCCACCCGTCTCTATTCATTTATTTAATGGCTTGAAACTGGGGTAACCCAGAGGGGACGGCACAGATTGAAGTAATGATCCCCCATCCCCTCTTCCTATTGGTCAGCTGGGATGCAGAGAGGGGAGGGGGGGGGAGATGGAGGGGTAGACACGGGGATGATGTTAATGGAAGGAGGTGAGAGAGGGAGAGGGAGAGGGAAGGAAGGAAGGAACCGGTCTCTTAGGTTCAAAGAGGGAACATTGCAAATGGCCACTTGTAAATGGCAGAGGAATCTATCAGAGAACGTTGCGCAATCCTCTTACTGGAACCCCCCTAGCCAAGTGCTCCAAGACCCCCTAGCCTGGTGCTCCACTCCCAGCTAGACCCCCTAGCCTGGTGCTCCACTCCCAGCTAGACCCCCCTAGCCTGGTGCTCCCAGCTAGACCCCCCTAGCCTGGTGCTCCCAGCTAGACCCCCCTAGCCTGGTGCTCCACTCCCAGCTAGACCCCCCTAGCCTGCTGCTCCACTCCCAGCTAGACCCCCCTAGCCTGGTGCTCCACTCCTAGCTAGACCCCCCTAGCCTGGTGCTCCACTCCCAGCTAGACCCCCCTAGCCTGGTGCTCCCAGCTAGACCCCCCTAGCCTGGTGCTCCCAGCTAGACCCCCTAGCCTGGTGCTCCACTCCCAGCTAGACCCCCCTAGCCTGGTGCTCCACTCCCAGCTAGACCCCCCTAGCCTGGTGCTCCACTCCCAGCTAGACCCCCCTAGCCTGGTGCTCCACTCCCAGCTAGACCCCCCTAGCCTGGTGCTCCCAGCTAGACCCCCCTAGCCTGGTGCTCCCAGCTAGACCCCCCTAGCCTGGTGCTCCCAGCTAGACCCCCATAGCCTGGTGCTCCACTCCCAGCTAGACCCCCCTAGCCTGGTGCTCCACTCCCAGCTAGACCCCCCTAGCCTGGTGCTCCCAGCTAGACCCCCCTAGCCTGGTGCTCCCAGCTAGACCCCCCTAGCCTGGGTGGGAGAGAGCTTGTCGTCTGATCCTCCAGGCTCCGGCGGGACAGTGCAGGACATCCATACCATAATAACAGTATTCTCCGGTAGAGGGTCCAGCTGTATCATGGTATATTTCCAGTATGTCTTGCTGTGAATGTCAGTGTCCGGACTGACTCTGGGTTCTGCTGATGATCTGATGAGACCGGCCTGGTGGAAGGAGGAACTGATACTGTGTGCGCGCGTGTGTCTGTGTGTGTGTATCTCTGTCTGTGCGTGTGTGTGTCTGTGTGGGTGCCTGTCTGTCTGTGTGTGTGTTGCGTGTGTGTGTGGGTGCCTGTCTGTCTGTGTGTGTTTGTGTGCATGTGTGTGTCTGTGTGTGTCTGTCTGTCTGTGTGTGTCTGTGTGTTCGTGTGCGTGTGTGTGTGTGTCTGTGTGTCTGTCTGTGCATGTGTGTTGTGCGTGTGTGTGTGTCACAGCTGACAGGCCGACCTGGTAACTTGAACAGCAGAGTGTAATTTCACCAGACAGACGTGTGTGTTAGTCAGCCTGCGTATGTGTGTGAGATAAGGAGGTGTTCTGTGCACTTGTAGTGTGTGTGTGTTTTGGGGGTTGCTTGCAATTGTACATGCACGCTTTGAATGTTTATTGAATGTGTTGGCCCGTGTGATTGTGTTTTGTGCGTGTTGTACATTTATTTTTGTGTGCATGCACGTGTGCATGTGTGTGTGTGTGTAATAACATGCTATCAACTGCCATAATGACTGGCCTGAGGCAAGGTTCAGCTAGGGCTAATGCTAATGCTAATGTTGTGTTTGCATGGAGCTGGTCTGATTATATGTTAGCATATTCAAGATATTCAGCTGTGTGAAGACTACACACACACACACACACACACACACACACACACACACACACACACACACACACACACACACACACACACACACACACACACTGTGAGGGTTATTCATGCAGTGTTTAATTGAAGCATCTGCCGGGTCATTAAATCTACTTTTAACTCGCTGCTCACTGAGGTTCAGGACTTATCAAAGCTACATGCATGAGACACACACACTTAACACACTCTCCTGTGTGACACGCTCTCCTCTCCTGCTGTTGCTGCTCCTCCTCCTCCTCCTCCTCCTGCTCCTGCTCCCAGATCACCAGACTGTGCGTAGTCACTGAGAAACATCCATGTCCTATTGAAGAACATAGGAAGTCTCTCTCTCTCGCTCTCGCTGTCTCATTTCATTCCCAATGAACTGACAACTTTAGATCTCCCTCCTCTCTCTTCTCTACACACGCACACACACGGACACGCACACACACGCACACGCACAGAGCTTGTGTAATACAATGTTCTAATCTGTTTCTTCCTCTTTCTGTCCCCTCACTGACTTCCCTGCTTCCAGCATTTGGTTGAGTCATTTGTTCATGTTTTCATCCGTCTGCAACTTCTGCTCACAGTCAATGGTTCAATTCCATCTCTCGTTCTTTCTTTCTTTCTCTCTCTCTCGCTCTCTCTCTGTCTGTCTCTCTTTTTTCTCTTTTTCTGTCTCTGTCTCTGTCTCACACACACACACACACACACACACACACACACACACACACACACACACACAGTGCGCTCCAAATCACAACTGGAAATAGCCGGATCTGATTCCCGCTCTTTTGAGGCGTCCATTAAATATGGATGAAAGTTTTCTGAGGAGTACTCAGCCACTAAATATTTCATCAGGAGTCTGACTCAGTTCCCATTGGCACTAGGTCGTGTTGTTGGTATTGGGGGCAGGAAGTGGCCTTCTGCTACTTCCTGTCTGATAACCCTGCGAAATCTCCCATAAAACCCAGACAGGGAGTTTGAATTAGTGATTAAAAGGGAAATACGTTTGATTACATTTGAAATAGTCTTGAAAAGTGAAAGTTTACATTAGATGAGATTGATCAAATGTTCAAACAACATACAAGTAATGACTGTGTGTGTGTGTGTGTGTGTGTGTGTGTGTGTGTGTGTGTGTGTGTGTGTGTGTGTGTGTGTGTGTGTGTGTGTGTGCGTGTGCGTCTATCATCACAGAGACTCTGGGGAAACTTCCAGAAGCTGTTTTTCCCTTCCAGTCTCTTTCATGTGCGTTGGGGGCGGAGCTTCAGCCTCCTCCTTATCTCTCCAGGCGCCAGACCCAGACGGCCAATCACAGAGGCTCCAAGATGGCTGCCACTGCGAGTCACTCTCTGATAGGTTAATCACACAACAGAGGTGAACCGTGTGGAAAACATTTGTACAAGGTACACATAAAGTTCTGAGTAAGCTCAGACGCACAATTGTATTGCGTAACACATCGGAAACCCCACGGTGTCTGTAACCATGGTAACGCTCTTCTTGATTAACCTAGGGGGTTAACCTCGTTTACACAGTAATTAGTATGCTATTGTACTGCCATGGTAACAAATACTGCTGTTGTACTACCATGGTACCAAATACTGCTGTTGTACTACCACAGTACTAAATACTGCTGTTGTACTACCACAGTACTAAATACTGCTGTTGTACTACCACAGTACTAAATACTGCTGTTGTACTACCACAGTACCAAATACTGCTGTTGTACTACCATGGTAACAAATACTGCTGTTGTACTACCATGGTAACAAATACTGCTGTTGTACTACCTACCACAGTACTAAATACTGCTGTTTTACTACCACAGTACCAAATACTGCTGTTGTACTACCACAGTACCAAATACTGCTGTTGTACTACCACAGTACTAAATACTGCTGTTGTACTACCACAGTACTAAATACTGCTGTTGTACTACCACAGTACTAAATACTGCTGTTGTACTACCACAGTACTAAATACTGCTGTTGTACTACCACAGTACTAAATACTGCTGTTGTACTACCACAGTACCAAATACTGCTGTTGTACTACCACAGTACTAAATACTGCTGTTGTACTACCACAGTACTAAATACTGCTGTTGTACTACCACAGTACTAAATACTGCTGTTGTACTACCGTGGTACTAAATCCCTGTAACCACCAGGCTGGCTCGTTGATGCTGAGATGGGCCGCTAGGATAACACCACCACATCACTCGTGTTTGACCAGCTTCCGGTGAGCTGATCGCAGGGTGAAAACTATTAATCATATTGAGTCCAACGGTGGGCTAAACAGTCAGAATGTGATGTGAAGCTGATGGGGAATCGATGACATCATTAGGTTGACCTATTGATGACTTTGGTTTTCCAACGCTCAACAATCTGCTCTATAGTATTAATGCTGAAATCAATCCTGACCTCTCTCTCTCTCTCTCTCTCTCTCTCTCTCTCTCTCTCTCTCTCTCTCTCTCTCTCGCTCTCTCTCGCGCTCTCTCTCTCGCTCTCTCTCTCTCTCTCTCTCTCTCTCTCTCTCTCGCGCTCTCTCTCGCGCTCTCTCTCTCGCTCTCTCTCTCTCTCTCTCTCTCTCTCTCTCTCTCTCTCTCTCTCTCTCTCTCTCTCTCTCTCTCTCTCTCTCTCTCTCTCTCTCTCGTTCAGCTGAGGACAGGACTAATTAGAAGAGGCCAACAGAATACCGAGAGGTGGGGGTGGGGAGGTAAATAAATGATGACGGTTGAAGCAAAGCTTTGCAGACGAGAATGGAGAGTAGATAAAAAAAAAAAAAAATATCTAACGGAGGAGAGGGAGGCGTGGCAGAAGTTCATAGTTGCCTGGTAGTTACATAAGTGTTGAACTGTAAATACAAAGCACCTTTAAGATGAGTAACAACATGCTGATGAGGATGGAAAGGAAGCGAACAGAGCAACCCTCGAAGGAACAGAAAACTCTCACTCCACAAGATGACCAGCAAGCTTTTAAATAAATGTGGAAAATCTCCCTCCGTTTTACCACACGGTGGTTTCAAAAGTCTTTGCACACACACACACACACACACACACACACACACACACACACACACACACACACACACACACACACACACACACACACACACACACACACACACACACACACACACACACACACCCGAGCGACAGTAGAGTTTCTTTCTGCTCAGGCACGGCCAGACGTGTATCTGATGACAGAGGATGGCCTGCGGTTGCCACGGTTACCCCCCGCCTCAGCACCACCAATAATACACGTGTCACAGAGCTGTGGAATGAACGTCACATAACATCACCTCAAACACAGGGGGGGAGGGGCAGGCTGTCGGCATATGTGTGTGAGTGTGTGTGTGTGTATAAAACGTGTGAGTGTGTGGGGGGGGGGGGGGGGGGGGGGGGGGGGGGGGGGGGGGGGGGGGGGGGTGGGAGGGGGGGGGGGGGGGGGGGGGGGGGGGGGGGGGGGGGGGGGGGGGGGGGGGGGGGGGGGGGGGGGGGCGGGGGGGGGGGGGGGGGGGGGGGGGGGGGGGGGGGGGGGGGGGTGGGGGGGAGGGGGGGGGGGGGGGTGGGGGGGGGGGGGGGGGGGGGGGGGGGGGGGGGGGGGGGGGGGGGGGGGGGGGGGGGGGGGGGGGGGGGGGGGGGGGGGGGGGTGGGGGGGGTCAGTAGTTAAGTGTAAACAGTGGGCTGGGGGGGGGGGGGGGGAGGGGGGGGGGGGGGGGGGGGGGGGGGGGGGGTGGGGGGGGGGGGGGGGGTGGGGGGGGGGGGGGGGGGGGGGGGGGCAGTACTGCCCTCCTGTTAAACACCATTAAAACAGCACACACACACACACACACACACACCACTTATCATACACACACTCCCTCTCTCCCCCCTCTTTCGCTGTCTCTTCCTCCCTCTAGATCTCTTTGTCTTTCTATTTCCCTATCTCCATCTCTATTTTCATATCTCTCTCTTTCAGTCTGTCTTTGTCTTTCATGCTATCTCTCTCCCTCTCGTTCTGTCTCTCTCTCATCCTGTCTCTTGCTCTCTCTCTCTCTCTGTCTCTCCCTCTCATTCTCTCTCTCTCCCTCTCGTTCTGTCTCTCTCTCTCTCTCTCATTCTGTCTCTCGGTCTCTTTCTCTCTCTCTCCCTCCCTCTCTCTGAATGACATGTGACCTGGGTGTGACAGGCGGCCCAGGAGAGCGTCCTCCCCCCTGGAAGGGAGCGGTAAATCAGGAGTCCCGCTCAGCGCCTCCTCCTCTGGAGGGAAGCAGAGGAGGGCTTCACTCCTCCTCCCTCCATCACTCTGGCAGGTCGGCCCCCGGCGTCAAGAGTGTCCTTCACCGCCACGCCGAGGGCTCAGACCCCCCCCCCCCCCCCCCCCCCCCCCCCCCCCCCCAGACACGCAAAGACCAGAGAGAGGACGCTGGTTAAAACAATCCATGTCAGCGTCAGAAGGTAGCGAGAACCCCTCCCAGTGAAATAGACGACGTTGGGGTGAAAGGAGAGGGAGGGAGAGATGACTGCAGGGGGGAGACAAAGAGGAGGGGGAGAAGGAGGAGGAGGAGGGGTTGCAACTCTCTCCCTCTCTCCGAAGGCTTGGGGGGAGAGATTTATGGCGACCTTCTGGGGCGAATAACAAGATGAGTCTTCCAACCGACACCCTGCCCTGCTTAGCTGCCCACGAGCAACATCCCATTGTGTGTGTGTGTGTGTGTGTGTGTGCTCATATATAGGTCAGACACGTGGCAGCCATCTTCTCACCATGCCAGCTGTGTCAGCTGATCGTCTGCTGCCGTGGCGATCAGAACGGAGCAATAAGACGGACAGACAGACGGGTCATTCCCGGAGACAGACAGGTAGAGAGAGATTGTCTCATTTGTCTGATTAAATTGTGTAGTTACACTATTACATGGGAGTACAACTATCTATCCGTGTGCGTGTGTCTCTATATGGGTGCGTGTGTGTCTGTGCGTGTATGTCTGTGTGTCTGTGTGTGTGTATCTGTGTGTGTGTATGCATGCATGCATGTGTGTGTGTGTGCGTGTGTCTATCTGTGTGTGAATGCATGTCTGTGTGTGTGCGTGTGTCTGTGTGTGTGTGTATGCATGTGTGTGTGTGTCTATTTGTGAGTTTGCATGCGTGTGTGTGTGTGTGTCTATCTGTGTGCGTGCGTGCGTGTGTGTGTGCGTGCACACAGAGGGCAGACGTGCAGAGACGTACCTCAGGGATCAGAGGGTGGGGGGTCTGTCTAAACACAGTCACACCCCTGCTGGGAGATAGTGCTCTTCCTCCTCAGAGGGACAGAGGTCTTCCTTGGGTGTCTCCCAGTTTAAGTTTAAGTTTAAGTTTAAGTTCCTGGCACGTCGACAAAGTCGTGCTGCGCGTCGAATTATTTTAGAAGCGTTGAGAAGAAGGACCGTGTGTTTTTTGACCGCCGCCACAGAGTTCCAGTTGTTCCCTCATACATAGCTGGGACCGCTGCTATGGTAAGAAACCCTTTACACACGCGAAACGTTTCAGTAACACTTAACTGCCTTAAGCGAATGTGTCTTAGGGAACAATCACGTGTTTTAAGTAACCATTAAGTGTTGGCCCGGCACTGGGGGCGGGGGGAGGGGGGATTTGGGTGCCCTGCGAGACCCGTGAATTTACTTCCAGACCCGTGCGCCTCACTTCCCCAGAAGGCCAGTCCACTTCCAGTTTTCAACGGGCCGTGCGCGCTCCCACCGCCGGCCGCGTGCCCAGAGGTCCGCGGTCGGTAACCTGGTCTTTACTGACACCTTGTGGCCAAGGAGAGGAAGGGAAAGGAAACGGGGCAAAGAGAGGAGAGGAGGGGGATAATGGGAGAGAGGATAAATGAGGTGCCAGACTGACACTGTTTGTTGTGGACTTTCTTGAATAAAGCAAGCAATATAAGAGACACAACTTCACAAGCAACGAGCCTCTCAACCTTAGTACGAGCATTTATACAGCATACTATTGGCTAAACATAGCAACAGTGTTTCTAAGCTAGCATAACTGGCCAGTGATAGGAGTGTGAGCCTATCTCCTCTGCTGGGTCCCTGTGTAGCCTGCTTCTCCTCTGCTGGGTCCCTGTGTATATTTTCTAGCCGTTTAATCTTATAAAATAATACTGGTTGTAGTATGCATATTAAATACTTATACTTAACGTCTTTAACATATATTTAGTGTTACTATTTAGTCCAATTTTGAGGTTTTTATAGTGTTCGTTTGAATAGTTGTGGTCAACATTCAGCGCTTCAGTTGCATGCCTGAGTGCATCAATGACGTGCAGATCTCTATCGCCCTCTTGTGTTTCTACGTTACAATGTACTATGGTGCAGATCATATTACCAGCTCGCATTGCTTTACAACTTACTTTACCCGTTTATACCAATCTTACGTCGATGCATAGCATATAGAATAACAAGAGATTGAAGGATATCGATTATTACTAGGATATTAACAACACGTTATCTGCCTCTACCCGGAACTGGCTTGTCCCTTTTTGTTTAATGCTCTGTAATTCTGAGCGTTGTAGCATATTAGATTGCATTGTTAAGTAAATAAGTTGCAAGTAAATATTATAGGTTATATTATTTACAGTTAAGATAAGTAATTATTTAGATGTGCATTTCATTGTAACGCGTTGTTTGATGTTGATTTGAGATGCATTGTTTGTTGCTTCCGCGAACTAATGGTTAAAAGACTGCAAGTCCCAGAATGCCCTGCGGCGGAAACGAAGGGAAAATAGATGCACGACTGTGACATGAACCAAATGTGAAAAAGTTAATAGTTTAGCGCATTGTTTTGAAACCATAAAAGCGCGTCAACTGTTTTTCATTATAAATAAAGCCCTCGTTTTCATATCCGACGACCTGCTATTTAAAAAGTAGTTTATACTACGTGTGTTTGTGTTTGTGTGTGTGTGTGTGTGTGTGTGTGTGTGTGTGTGTGTGTGTGTGTGTGTGTGTGTGTGTGTGTGTGTGTGTGTGTGTGTGTGTGTGTGTGTGTGTGTGTGTGTGTGTGTGTAAAAGACGAGAGAAAAACGAAGAAAGGAGACGGCATAGGCAAAGAGTCCATCTTTATTTATTTCTAAACGCAAAGCTACACACAGAGAGTGGATCACTCACAAGCGAACGACCACAAGCATGTCTAGTACATAGAACCCGACCAGATGGAGGAACACGAACAGGGAACCGATGGGGTACGGGTGAGGAGGTACGTCTCCATTCAGGGCGTGGGGTCAGAACGCCATTAGCCTGCTGCTCAGCCTCGAGCGTGAAGCATCAACCACGGGCAAACGCTGCACTCACTACTGCGGCTCCACGGGGCCACATTTAGATGCTTCAATCACAGCGCATACAAGTCACCTCGTTGGTGTATGTTTGTGTGTTATCATCTTATCACTAGGAATGAATGAACCTTATGGATTCACGGCAAAGTACAAAGCACATATACAAGTGAAAGCAAAAAAAATGAAAGAAAAGAAAATGCAGGTTGCCCATGAGTAAAATATACAATTTAAAATTCAATTGAGTATTCCGGAATCAGCCCTTAATCACAAGGTACAGGAAAGGGTCTGAAAAGGGCTTTTGACAAGGCCGTTATTATAGTTACCAGGCACAATTCCGAAAACCATTATTCATTAATCACGGAAATTTGGGGTGGTGGGGGGGGGGGGGGGGGGGAAAATCTTGGGGGGGGGGGGGGTGGGGGGGGGGGGGGAATCTCAATATAGTTAGGTGGAGGGGTGCGGACACGTAAGATGGAGATAGGAGACGAGGAACACATCTGAGAAAGAGAAGGTTGGGGGGGGGGTAGAGAGTGAAGTAGAGGGCAGGGGGGGGGATGGGGGGAAGAACGGGGGTGAAGGACCACCAAGGTTGGTAGAGTAGGCGGGGGGAGATGTGGATTGTCGTGTTAATGTTGGGGGGCTTCGAGTGGTGGCGTTGCGAAGACGCGCGAGAGAGCGAACACTTGATGGAAATGGAAAAAAAAAAAAAAAATAACATTGGGGTGGGGGGGGAGTTTTGGTTTTTTTTAGGAAAGGATTTTTGGGGGATTTGTGGTTGGTGTGGGGAGCGAAGAGGTGGTTTTATGTTCTGTCTGTGTGTTATCATCCTTCATCCTGAGGACATGACATGCAACCTATGGAATATCACGTTTTGTTTTTTTTTGCTACAAAGCCACCATATCCAAGTGAAAGGGCCAAAAAAAAATGGAAACGAAAAGGATAAATTGCCCTAGGTGGCCCATGAGCTAAAATATACAATTTAGAAATTCAGTGCTACTTCGCTATAAAGCCCTCATATCAAAGCGTTACAGTCTTGTTTCGAAAGCGGCTATGTGTTGACCGTATATTTACAGCACAATTCAGATGAACCCATTTATGGTTAATCGGAATGGGGGGAGGGTAGGAGGGTTTGTTTTGGGTTTGGCTAGAGGCATGGAGGGGAAATGCAGAAGCATATGAGAGGGGCAGACACTACTTGGGGGCGTCCGAGTGTATAGCGACACGGCCCCACCCCTGAAGGATGCCTTCTAGAGGCAGCCTCAACCTTCCTGCCTTTTGTACCAAATACCCCATTTTACCAACCGACGCATTTGTGATGAAACTGAAGGCAGTATCAGGAGGCGTTTTAGCTTTTTCTCCAACGTTAGTGGACTTGTGGTAGTGGGGGGCGGGCAGTTTGAATATTTGGTGCTGCCTGGTTTTCACCCTGATCTGAATATGCTACAAATACATCTTTCAACAGAAAAAGCAATTTGCGGCGGTTCAAAAGTGGAATGAGAGCAGTACTCACAGCAATAAAGGTCCATGATACCCCTTCATGCGAAAAGGAGCCCAGGAACGCCCCCAACCCAGCCCCCAGTACGGCCCCTGCCGTTCCTAGTCGTCCATAGGGGCTTGTTGCTGTCTCCGCTGCAGAAAGAGCCATGCCTGCTGCCCCCGCCACCCCTATCAGAGCACCCAGAGTGGGCCATGGACCCAGCACAGGTGTCATTCCCTTGATGACGCCCAAAAGTGCACTAGCTAAAGTCAAAGCACCGGCACACATTTTGGTTGCGCCGCCGGTCTGCCAGGAAGCGAATAACGACATAGCGACTGACATACTGAACAGCTGAGTAGTCCAGAGTCCAAAGAAAAGGCCCTCCAGTATCAAAGAGGTTGTATTAGTGGACGCTGCTGTCTGCAAGTTGAACACAGGGATCCCGCATAAGCCAAATGCATCACCCAGTAATAACATCACTAGAACTGGTGCAGCGTTTAAGTAGAAAGCATATGTTTTTCCAAAAATAGCCACTAGTAAATTAATGGGGATTAAAATAGTCCAAAGCATCAATCTCCTATTGAAATATTCAGAAGCAAGTACTGCAATTATAATGCTGATTATAACTAAATAATCCACCCATTTAAAGTTTTTTTTAAACAAACAAATACATAAGCAAGAAAAGACGATGCAAATAAAGTTAGTTACAGTTATAACAGTTGCAATTTGTGTAGTCTTCCCAATGAACAACAACAACAACAACTGCTTCAAAGTAAAACCCAGAAAACAAGAGGGCCCAAAAACCCACATGAGACACACAGACCCAGCAACAACAAGGGCCTTTGTTTTTTTTGATTCCCCCTCCACTTCAATGACCACAGAGTATGTGCCTTTTCCAGCCCAAACCCCCAGAACCAGCAACAAAAAGGACAAAAACAGACTTAAATGAAAACCACATGCAGACAGGTGAGTGGCTCTGTGGGCCCCCCAGGTGTTATTTGACAGTGTGTTATTGAGATCCTCCATGAGCAGCCCGTCTCCTCCGAGAGTCTCCAGGACCTGAGCCGTGAGTACCACCATCTGCCCTGTCAGCAGACCCCCCAGGACAGTGGACACCAGTCCAATACTGAGGCGGAAAAGGAGTGGGAACACGACTGAGAGCATCTGGAAGTCACCCAATGGACACCTGAAGACTTCAATCAAGCAAAGGATTGCATGTGTGAGTCTTAAGAGTCTTGTCATATCTGTAGCTGGATTTGTGTGCTGCATTCGTGTGGCTTAATGCTAGCCTTTCAAACACGGAAACGTTCATGCGTGAGAGCTTACCTGAGAGCCAGGTGTTGGTGTGTGGTCGCGTAGAGCTGTAACACCACAACATACATAATGGACATTAAAGTTCAGCTTAACAAACAAGCACAAAATTAGGATCGCTATAAAGTCATGTTGCGCTTCAATGGGATAATTAAATGGGGTTTTATCTGACTACCTTGTATTAAATGAATATGAGTATATTCACAGCATGATGAGAATGAGAAGATGGGGGGATGGATGTGAGAGGATAGAGGGATGGATGTGATAGACCAGGGGTGGGCAATAATTTACTATTTACTACTAATATTTTGAACTCGCGGGCCACACGATGCCCAGGTCTGTGATAGAGGATGGATGTGATAGAATGTAGAGGGATGGATGTGAAAGAGTAGCCTACCTGCTGGTGTCCATCTCTTCTGTGGGAACCCTTGGCTCCTGACCTGAAGGAGATGAACCTTGGCAGGTTCCGAGGAAAGAACAATTAAAGAACAACAGTGGAACGTGGATCTTCAGTCTGCCACCATTAAATACCGTCCCCAAGAGGAAATGAAGCTGCAAATATAAACACTATGAATGTGGAGGGAAGTGTTGAGTTGAATTTGTAATTGAGTAACAGTTACCATTCACTTGTGCTTAAAATGTATCCATATATTTTAGCGAGTGCTAAACAAATGCTTTCTTACCAGATTGTGCCACCCTGTCTTCCTGAACCCGCAAAAAGTCACTACCGTGTATGGACTCGCTTGCATCATCTTGTAATGAATGCTCCAGTGCAAAGGGTGAAAGGTGATTCTGATGGGGGGGGGGGGGGGGGGGGGGGGGGGGGGGGGGGGGGGGGGGGGGGGGGGGGGGGGGAGGGGGGGGCTGAGAGGCAGAGGGCCTTGGACTCATATCGGATTTATCGGTGGGTCATGAAATACGGCTATTTACTCTGAACATTTTAAATAAAGCAATGAGAAGATTATTTGGTCTACCGCGATGAAGAGAAAATGTTCTCCCCCCCTCTCCCCAAAATGGTTTAGTCCAAAAGTATCATAACCTATCTCCAGTTCCTGCTGCCAGCAACAAAGAAATACATCAGTTATTAGTCATCAGCTTCAGTCAGGTTTGTCAAGTAATTTTGTCTTGTCTTCTAGAGGGGGGATGGGCAGATCAGGTCCATTGAGGTCAACTAGACCTCTACTAGGTCTAGGTCTACGAGGTCTAGTTGACCTCGTAGACCACTAGAGAGACTTAATGGAAGCAGCCGAGCTGCGCTGCCTCCCCCGTCCTCCGTCGGGATCCACCGCGCCGTTGGGGGAAGGGATGGTGTTGGGAGGCGACTGTCCGTCGTCGCTGCTGGCGACCCAGTGTGTCCTTGGACAGCCTTCCTGTGTCCAAAGGGGTTTGGAGAGGTCCCTTTTCAGGCACCAGTGTAGCAAACGTCCATGCTACACTCCACCTAGGTGGCTGCCGTACTCCACCTAGGTGGCTGCCACACTCCACCTAGGCGGCTGCCGTACTCCACCTAGGTGGCTGCCATACTCCACCTAGGCGGCTGCCATACTCCACCTAGGTGGCTGCCATTATCCACCTAGGTGGCTGCCATACTCCACCTAGGCGGCTGCCACACTCCACCTAGGTGGCTGTCATACTCCACCTAGGTGGCTGCCATACTCCACCTAGGTGACTTTTCTTGGGCTCCTCCAAACAAAGGACACGGTGGTGATATTGAACCGGTTTATTGCCAAGGTTGAGTATATTGCCACAAACAGATGGTGCTCCATGCTGCCATGTAGGAGATCTCTCCCTGAGTGTGTGCGGTGATGGCTGGTTTAACCTGTACACACTGATTGCTCAATATGCAGCCTCACCCAGCTCCAGATTCCAATCAGTCTGACTCGGGCCAGGTGAGGCTGCTTAGACCAGCCATCATCCACACACACTCCCACAGTGAGATTATAGATTATATAATTTATATTGATACATTGAAAGTACATCACACAAGTAACACATCTAGGATGTAATATGTCTATGTATCACTGACCACTAGGTGGCAGTAGAGTCTATTGATATACCCTAATTAGGAGAAAGAGGACTAATGAGTTAGGAGTGATATGCGGTTAAGACCTAGCATCGCAGGCATTGGCATGGCTAACTTCGGAATGTCTTATTTGTAGTTATAATAACATGACACTGAGGAACTCAATATCACTTAGTAATAAAATGGACGACCTCGTACTCCCGTCAAAAGCCCTATTTTGAATACCGCGAGTCCTCCAATAGCGATTGAGGAATTCTCACGTGAATCTTGACAGACGTGAACTGTCGGTGAAGAGCAGAGGGGGCGGGCTCTGTGTACATCAATGATAAATGGTGTAGACAGCAGGCGGTCCACCAAACTAGCTGCAGTTTGAGTCTCAAGCCCTTCTATCTACCTCGGGAGTTTGGGAATATCCTCATATGTTCAGTGTACGCGCCCCCCCCCCCACCCCCCCCCACAAATCATATAAATGTATACATGTAAAGATGGACCGTAGCTAGGGCCCTCCTGGTAAAGATGGACTGTAGCTATGGGCCCTCGTGTTAAAGATGGACCGTAGCTAGGGGTCTCCTGGTAAAGATGGACCGTAGCTAGGGGCCTCCTGGTAAAGATGGACCGTAGCTAGGGGCCTCCTGGTAAAGATGGACCGTAGCTAGGGGCCTCCTGTAAAAGATGGACCGTAGCTAGGGGCCTCCTGGTAAAGATGGACCGTAGCTAGGGGCCTCCTGGTAAAGATGGACCGTAGCTAGGGGCCTCCTGTTGAAGATGGACCGTAGCTAGGGGCCTCCTGTTGAAGACGGACCGTAGCTAGGGGCCTCCTGGTAAAGATGGACCGTAGCTAGGGGTCTCCTGGTAAAGATGGACCGTAGCTAGGGGCCTCCTGTTGAAGATGGACCGTAGCTAGGGGCCTCCTGGTAAAGATGGACCGTAGCTAGGGGCCTCCTGGTAAAGATGGACCGTAGCTAGGGCCCTCCTGGTAAAGATGGACCGTAGCTAGGGCCCTCCTGGTAAAGATGGACTGTAGCTAGGGCCCTCCTGGTAAAGATGGACCGTAGCTAGGGGCCTCCTGGTAAAGATGGACCGTAGCTAGGGGCCTCCTGGTAAAGATGGACCGTAGCTAGGGGCCTCCTGGTAAAGATGGACCGTAGCTAGGGGCCTCCTGTTGAAGATGGACCGTA
>JACYXH010000835.1:150000-155000 GCA_026745465.1 Lota lota
TCAGGCCATCTTTATGCGGCACTTGGGGAAAAATGTCTGGCAAGAGATTTAAAAGGGATTTAAGTTCGGATGCAGTATGAACTTCCAGGTCACAACACAAAGAGCAGAGGGACCTTAAAATGGACTGATTGACAGAATTACATATCCCAGTGTCGTGTTCTTCCTGCTTAATGTTGGACTGTAATAAACGGATACGTTTACATGGGACCTTATAGTTATTTGACCCTTGGCTACCCTTGGGCCTTACCTCTGACCCTATGATCACTAGCCCTCCTCGTTGTCATGTCCATGTATTTAAATGTGTTTGTGTGTATGTATATGTTAGTTTCTGGGGATGTATCGTCAGCCTGCCGTTGTAACGCGTGTTCCCGTCAGGGCCAAGTGGAAACATTGAAGGGAAGAGGAAGGAGGTAAACATGGGTTTAATTAGAGGAGAGCTTGCCTCTGAACCCACTCGAACCTTTGGCCAACACCTTTCCCCCAGAGACGTGAAACCGATCCTCAACCAACTCTCAACTCTGAACCCAAAATGGCGGTTGTGAATAATAATAATCACGGGCGGCAGCACTGGCAGTAGCACTGACTAATGTCCCCTCCTTTCCTTCACTCCTCCTCTCCTCTCCTCTCCTCTCCTCTCCTCTCCTCTCCTCTTCACTCCTCCTCTCCTCCTCTCCTCTCCTCTCCTCTCCTCTCCTCTCCTTCACTCCTCTCCTCTCCTCTCCTTCACTCCTCTCCTCTCCTCGCCTCCTCCTTAGAAAAACAAAACCATCTCTCTGACATTCTTTCCGTTTGTTGGGGCCAGGGTTTGTTGGGGCCAGGGTTTGTTGGGGCCAGGGTTTGTTGGCGTGGCGTGGAGATAGTAGGGGCCGGGTGCGGGCTCCGCTGACATAATGAGAAAGAACCTAGCGGCCGTGAATCACCGTGACAACCATCAAAGGAGGAAGCCGGTCGGACGCTGGAGTTCCCATGAACCACTGGGGCAGATGCACGAGGAGGGGGCTGATCCTTAAATGCCCCACGTCAGGATGTGGAGTGGTACACACACACAAACAACACACTACATACACGCACACACTAAAACACACACACAGACACACACAAGCAAGCAAACATACACGCATACACAAACAACACACTGTTCACACACACACGTGCACACAGACACACACACACATAAACAACACATCACACACGACACTCCACACGCGCACACAGGCATGTGAAAGTGTGTGCACACATAGACTTGAGAACACACACAAACGGGCATGCACATTCTTCAGGAACCAGCACCTCCCCCACGGCACATTACACTCAAGCGTTGAAGTAACCGCAGCCCAGCGCCCCCCCCCCCCCCCCCCCCCCCCCCCCCCCCCCCCCACCCCAGATGCATCTACCCAGGGGTCGACCACTTCCACCTAGGTGGGGCTGTGTCTACCTTAGCCTTGTTCATCTGTTTGCTTCATCGGTAAGGCTGCTTCGTTTTTTAAATGTTTTTCGTTTTGTTTACGGCATTGTTGAAATAAATGTTTGGTCCTTCAACGTCCACGTATCAAATCTTATTTCAAATCAGAGAGTTATGGTTGCAGTGGAATGCCTTTGTGATGCCCACGGGTCATGTGACTCTTAGTGATCCTTGCTCCATGTTTTCCCCCATTTCTTATCGAATGTGTTGGGCGTGACACACATTGGACCCTAAAACGCCTTGTCTGGCCCCCGGAGGAGACTGCAGTATCTCTCCATGGCCCCAGCACTTTACACTGGGAACCCCAGTTACAAGGTTGAAACTGAAAACACTGGACCCTCAACGTGGATTATCTGAAGCACTCAGATGCTGAAATAATCCCCCCCCACAAGAAGTGGATGTTGAGTGCTGGCTTGTGATGTGAAAGACACCATGTCACACTTGGTTTTTACAGCGATGAACAGTGTTTGTGACAAATAGCAAACCCTGAACAAAATAGCTGTGCTTGTAGGCCGACGTTTACAAAAGAAAGGTCCTCCATACTACTTTGAGCTGTGTGACTGACCAAAGGGACAGGCATGGCCAATCCAAGTGAGTCTAGCTGGTTCAGTGCATGGGTGGAAGGAAAACATGGAATGACTCTTTCTTTGTGGATCTAGATTCTCTACCTCCACTGCCTTTCAGGGATCATTATATCTAGAACCCCCCCCCCCCCCCCCTTGTCTCTACTCCCTCTCACTTGTCACTCTTTCTCAACCACCCTCGCCCGTTTCCCCCCCCAGGATCGTAGCTTCTTCAATTCATCCTCCCTTTAAATGAGCACGAGGTTCCCTGCTCCTCGGCTCAGTCATAAAGGACTCCTAAATCTAGACCAAGTTCATCTGTGAGCACGAGGTTCCCTGCTCCTCGGCTCAGTCATAAAGGAGCCCTAAATCTAGACCAAGTTCATCTGTGAGCATGAGGTTCCCTGCTCCTCGGCTCAGTCATAAAGGAGCCCTAAATCTAGACCAAGTTCATCTGTGAGCATGAGGTTCCCTGCTCCTCGGCTCAGTCATAAAGGAGCCCTAAATCTAGACCAAGTTCATCTGTGAGCACGAGGGTTGTTTTGAATTCAGTGTGGTCTGTGGGGAGAAAGATTTAAAAGGAAAGAAACGGTGACTCATTCCGAGAGCAGAGTTTTGTTGTCATACTGTCTCTTAAGTCAGCTGTGGTTTGTGTGCTTCTCCGTGGGTCTGTGTGTGTCTGCCCGTCTTGCCTTTTCATTTATTTAACGGAGGCTTGTTGTGGCTCTCAGCAGTAGTGGCTTCTGCGTGTCTGCTAGGAAACCCAAGAGAGGTCTGCTGATTGGCTGGAGTGTTCTGGGCGGATTGTGATGGACATGTCTTCAGTCCAATGGCAAAGTAGCCTGAATGAAGTCCGCTCCGAAGGGACAGCCAATGTTGTCTCGATCCGCCAACGGACACATTATTTCTACACAACTCGGCTGAGAGAAAAATGGAAAGACATTTCACAAAGTCAAAAGATGGTTTTCTAGGTTTTTTGTTTCAGCTAGTGTTATCAAATCCTGTGAGGAACGAACAATCCCCGAGAACGTTGATCGTCCTATACTCACAATATTGGGGCGAACCACATCCTGTACAATTTAGGACATTCTTTCATGTTTCAGAATACAAACACACACAGGGATCCAACTGGAACAAACATGTCCATTTTAATTCAGACGAGAGGAAATATCAGTAAAAAATAGAAAATCTTTCTATACATATAACGGTTGGAATACTAAAAGAGGTCAAATAAAACAAGTCAGAATGAAAAGGAATGAAATAAAGAGTCGAGCGTCACGCTTTCTCCTTACAAGTCCAGTTAGTGGAGCACAACCAATACACAAACTGCGTGTGTGTGTGTATGTGTGTGTGCGCACACACACATACGCGTGACATCGAGTGTATTTTGGTCAGGGGGTTTCAGTGTTCGTTCAATAAGAGGACACTAAAGGCGTCAGGAACACAAGAACTCAACCAGGATGCATGGCTGGCTTCTAGGAGAACCACACATATCATACAGAGGAAGTTGTGTTCATTTACAGGACTGAACACACACACACACACACACACACACGGACGCACCCACACACACAGACACGCACACACACACGGACACGCGAATACACACACGGACACACACACTCACACACATACGCACACTGACGAATGCACACACAGACACAGGTATAACAAGCATGCGCACACACAACATCCAGAGATGGATACACTCAGTCACACCCACCCACACACACACACACAACCCACATGTTCATCAACACATGCACTCTGAAACACACTCACATACAAATCAACACACAGCATTCAACGTTACTTCAGCCATTGCATGCGCGACACACATCGCTATGTTTTTCTGTCACTTCTGAGGCAATACTAAGAGTGGAACAGTAAGGGGTTAGCTACTGCTGCAGACACAGCCCAAATAATTCCTACGAGGTCTGGCTAAGTCTTAGCTGTTAACGGCTACACCGCAGCTGCTAACGCCTACGTCTTAGCTGCTAACAGCTAACCTTTAGCTGGTAACGGCTACGTCTTAGCTGCTAAAGGCTATGTCTTTGCTGCTAACGGCTACGTCTTAGCTGCGAACAGCTAATCTTCAGCTGTTAACGGCTACGACTTAGCTGCTAAAGGCTACGTCTTCGCTGCTAACGGCTACGTCTTCGCTGCTAACGGCTATGCTATAGCTTCTAACAGGTCACAGGATCTTAGCTGCTAATCTTTCCGCTGACCCTCCAACAGGTTCCTAATGGCCTGTTGTCTGAGGCCTTCCTATGGGCAGCTCATGCCCAGAGTCCTGTCTACAGCACGCTAAAAACACAAACACTACTTAGTTAGTGTTCCTGAACATGAAGAGATTCTTTTCTCTGACCGCTCCACAACAGATAACAGGCTTCAACTCAAATGAGTGAAGTGTTGGGTCTAATGCGTGATCTTCAGCTTTTGGCAAAGGGGAAACAACATCCTTTGTCAGCCAGGAGAAGATCATACTGGTGGGGGTAAGAGTTTCAAAGTATCAACTGTATCAGTGTAACTTCATTCATGGGTTTGCTATTAGGATACAAAACTAGATTCCAATACAACACTCTACCTTTAAACATATTGTTTAAATGGAGTTGTACGGGTATATTTGTTCAGAAACACAGTTAACTATTCTCTCTCTCTCTGGTAACACTGGGAAGGATGCAGAAGACCTGGATAAAACCGGACCCTACAACCATCTGAACCCTTTGCTGACCACATATGTGTGTCTGCTCTGGAATATAACAGGTTACCCTCTTAACAAACAAGCAAAACGAACCCTTGGTTCTTCAAAGACCAGTATGCTCTTAAGACTCAGCCATCATAAGACCCAGCTTTTTTCCATTTGTTTGTAAAACAAAATGCAATCCTTTTTTTTTTGTTTTTTTGTTTTGTTTATCAAAGTCCACATACAAAAATATCCACAGGTTTGAACGGTTGGTCTTCGGAACAGTCTC
>JACYXH010000836.1:0-55000 GCA_026745465.1 Lota lota
CACCCCATCCATGAGGCGCTGAAACGTTGCGGGCGCCCCCTTCAGACCAAATGGCATCACCGTATATTGGTAAAAACCAAACGGTGTTCTGAATGCCGTCAGGGGTTTTGTCTCCTCTGACAGAGGAACTTGCCAGTACCCCTTACACAGGTCCAAGGTGGTCAGATATCTGGCACAGCCCAACCTGTCCAGAAGATCATCCACTCTGGGCATAGGGTAAGGGTCGAAAGTTGAAATGGTGTTCAACTTTCTAAAGTCATTGCAAAAACGCAGAGTACCGTCCTTTTTGGGCACAATAACAATGGGACATGACCACTCACTGTGAGATGGTTCGATGATCCCCATCTCTTTCATTGTTTCTAGCTCCTTCTTGAGCTTTGGAACCATCTGTGCTGGAATCCTGTAGCTCGGGACCCTGATCGGTCCTGGTTCCTTCAGGGTTACGTGGTGTTGAGCCAGCTGTGTGAGGCCAGCGCCTCCGTGGTGCATGTCTACCTGGACTCCAGAACCATCGGTTGTAGGGAAAAACTGCTCATCTCCCTCGTCTTCCTCCACGACCCTCCTGGCAAACAGCACGACAGCAGGCTCCTCACGGGGAACCCACTCCTTCAGCAGGTTTATGTGGAACGTCTGCGTCTGCTTCCTCCTCTCTGGCATGATGACCTCGTACGTCACCGGCCCAGTCTTTTGGCGAACCACATATGGTCCCTGCCACTTGGCCAATAGACTGCTCTCACATGTCGGCAACAACAGGAGAACCTGCTGCCCCGGCTTGAAAGAACGTTCTCTCGAAGACTTGTCATACCACCTTTTCTGGGTAGCTTGTGCAGCTTTGAGATTTTGCTGCACTTCCTCTGTCAATGTCTCCATCCTGTCCCTCATTTTTAAAATGTAGGACAAAATGTTCACCTGCTTTTCTGGCTGGTCTCCTTCCCAGGCCTCCTTCAGCACATCCAGTGGACCTCTCACCTTCCTCCCGTAGAGCAACTCGAAAGGTGAGAAGCCAGTGGATGACTGAGGAACCTCACGATAAGCAAACAGCAGGTATGGTAGCCACTCGTCCCAGTCTGCACCTGTGTCCAACACAAACTTTCGCAGCATAGACTTCAGGGTCTGGTTGAGGCGCTCCACAAGCCCGTCTGTCTGAGGGTGGTAAGGCGTGGTCTTAATAGCCTTGATCCCTAAATACTGGTAGACCTGCCTGAGAAACTTTGAAGTAAAGTTTGTGCCCTGGTCTGTCAGTACCTCCCTCGGGATCCCTACCCTGGTTAACAGCTGGAGAAGCGCATTAGCTACCTGCCTGGCCTTCACATTCCTAAGCGGAAATGCCTCGGGGTACCTGGTAGCATAGTCAGAGATAACCAAGATGTAGCGGTTTCCTCTACGACTACGCTCTAGAGGCCCCACAATGTCCATGGCTATTCTGCTAAATGGTACATCTATAATGGGTAAAGGTATTAATGGTGCCCTGTTACCCTTTTTTCCCGGTGCTGTCAGCTGACACTGGGGACAAGACTTGCAGTACTGTATCAGCTGAACATACATGTTTGGCCAATAAAACCTCCCTGCAACCCTTTCCCATGATTTGTTCTGGCCTAGGTGACCTGCCCATGGACTAGAGTGCCCTAACTCTAGCACCTTTTCAAGCGTGATGTAAACAAGAGCAGTAGCACTTTAGTCTTTGGAATCAATGTGCTTTGTGTCAGTAGAGCGGTTGTGGACCGAAAAAGAGTGAATTGCCCTGCAAGTACTTTACAATGTCTTATCACAAAGACCAAACTGTCACTGCTATTGGTTGCGGCCGTTGCGAGGGCTAAAATGCTCTTAGGCAGAATCGGCACAACACAGTTATTCAGAATTATATTGTTAACAGATGTTTGTGAAACCAGGAGAGTGAAGCCAGGTTATCCAACCTATTAGATAACTAATGTGACGATAAAAAGAGATTACCACCTAGATAATTGACAACATACGATAAAATGTACAATCCCAGATTGGAAATGTGATATGTAGTCGCAATTATTTTAAAAGATTCACTTTTTATCGCATAGGTGGTACCGCCAGCGCCTCGACATCTCTTTCCTCAAGAAATAACTATTTGCGCTCCTCCTCGTATATCAAAGAGCTCTCATTTCTTCCCCTGATCATGAATAGTGCTGCGGTGCAATTTAATTGAAACTTTGCACGATGTACAAACCACCTTTTTAGATATATGATCATTGTAAGTACTCCCATACATTCAAAGCAGTGTGTCTTCATTGGAACTTAAGTATGTCGTGTTTCCGTCAAGAGCTCGACCACCGGCGCCGCTACACAGCCGCGCTGTAACTTCCAGCACTGCTCAACATTTTGGCGCGCATCGCAGTGCCATTACCACTCACTATGTCCAACACAGAAGAGACCTCGTCTAGTGTGCGAGCCGCTTTACATTGAAGCTCTGCTGTAACCGAGAGACAGAGAGAGCGAGAGAGAACAGAGAGTGGGTCCGAAAATCACTGACTTCCTCCACACAGCACTTACATGATATTACAGTTTTGCTTTTTGCAGCGTTATTCCGATAAAACTTGTGTTTCAGAAATCAAATGTCTTCGTTGCGACAGCCCTATTTTAAAATGTTACATGGTGGCGCCGCGCCACTATCATTTTTTATTAGTATATATATATACAATTGTTTTATAGGCACTTGTGTCATCCTCTGCTTTACCAAAAACATACCGTACCAAACCGTGATATGAACCGAACCGTGAATTCTGTGAACCGTTCCAGCCCTAATATGTATATATATATATATATATATATATATATTGTGGCAACCCAGCTCCAAAGCAGCGCCCCAGGCAGCTCAGGGGAGTGGTGGTAGACGGAGTTTACCACCGCTCCTCGGAGGATCATACACCGGAGCTCAATTTCGCTGATGACACTCAGCGGAATGAGCGACACCTGCGTTGGAGGAGGAAACACGGATATATACGCGACACTCGCCGTCGCTCAAGAGAAGGAAGGACAGAGGAAAGTATGAGAGCCTTACCCGAGGGTAATTCGTGTGCTTTATCTTTCACCAGGAGTTTCCTAGAGTTCAGCCCTCCCCGGCGGAGATGATACAGAGAACATGAGGGAGAGGAGAGGAGACCCTACAATTTGTTGATCTAATGGAGCGACCCGTGACTATTTCTCTCTCTCTCCATTACTCAGACAGAACAGTCGAGAGGGAGAGAGCCAACAGTTTGTAACATGTATTTTAACATGTGCTTTTCTGTGTGTTCCAAGCAAACCGTTGTTGAGGTTGTTGTGTGTCTTTTGAACCTTTTGTTCTGCCTTGATTGTGAACAACGAGTACTGTTTCTACTGAGCTATGCTGTGTTTGGTTTTTTGTCGAACATGACAAGGTTACTCCTGGGAGGTTGAGGGAGGTGATACAATGAGAGAAGGAGAAAGAGGGGAGGGAGAGATGGAGTAGGATAAGAGAAAATATGGGAAAGGGAGGAGTGAGAGGAAGGAGAGGGAGGTGACGAGAGGGTAAAGATGGAAGGAGAGGAGGAATAGAGGGGAAGTGAGAAATGGTAGAGGGAGAGTGTGAGGGGCAACGATGAGAGAAAGCAGTGAAGGATGAGGGAATAGATATAGGATAAGGAGAGGGGAAGGAAAGATGTAGAGATGCTATAGAGAGAGGGAGAAAAGACCACATGGAGACAGGGATTTAGAGAAGGCAGACATTAGTTGATTTACTTTCTGCCCTGATTTGTTGACTGCCTCTTATTAGTGAGTGAATGTGGGGAGAGAGAGAGAGAGAGAAAGGACTGCAGTGAGAGAGTTCATCATCCTCAACCCTCTCTTATCCTTTTGTTTGAGAAGAGGTTAATCTCAGACAGAGCAATGATGCCGACGGGGATTGCAATGTCTGGGCTTGTGGTTTATCTGGCCCAAGCAGAGACACAGCAGAAATACAAAGATATAACACAACACCATGCACCACAGTCGGTTAGCAGCAACATGCTTACTCTACTTCCCTATCTATCTATGGCTCTCTCTCTGTCTCTTCCTTCCTCTGGCCATGTCTCTCCATTCGTCTCCTTCCGTACCTCTCCCTATTTCCATTTCTTTACTTCTGTTACTTTCCCTACCTCTCTGTCTATCTCCCTATAGGTGTATGTATATATATATATATATATATATATATATATATATATATATATATATATATATATATATATGTGGGAGTGTGTGTGGATGGTGGCTGGCTTAAGCAGCCTCACCTGGCCCGAGTCAGACTGATTGGACTCTGGGGCTGGGTGGGGCTGCACACCTGTTGCACATTGAGCAATCAGTGTGCACAGGTTAAACCAGCCACCACCACACACACTCGGGAAGAGCTCTTCGGCATGGCAGCACGGAGCACCGTCTGCCGGCCTCATCGTATGCAACTTTTACAATAAACCGGTTTTCAACATCACCACCCTGTGTCCAATTGTTTGGAGGAGCCCGAGGAAAGTCACCTAGGTGGAGTGAGAAAAGCCACCTAGGTGGCGTGTAGTATGGACATTGCTACAATATATATATGTATATATGTGTGTATATATACATATATATATATGTATATATATATATATATATATATATATATATATATATATATACACTCGCTGTCTCGAGGGCTTGGGGGACCATGAGCTCAGTCCTCTGGAGACATTTCCTCCAACACGTCACAACATACACACAACAGTGGAGTCTCCATTCACCTCTTCATCAGTGTGTGGAGGGAGGATATTACCACACACACAACAGTGGAGGCTCCATTCACCTCTTCATCAGTAAGGAGGGAGGATATTACCACACACACAACAGTGGAGTCTCCATTCACCTCTTCATCGGTGTGTGGCGGGAGGATATTACTACACACACAACAGTGGAGTCTCCATTCACCTCTTCATCAGTGTGTGGCGGGAGGATATTACCACACACAACAGTGGAGTCTCCATTCACCTCTTCATCGGTGTGTGGAGGGAGGATATTACCACACACACAACAGTGGAGTCTCCATTCACCTCTTCATCAGTGTGTGGAGGGAGGATATTACTACACACACAACAGTGGAGTCTCCATTCACCTCTTCATCAGTGTGTGGAGGGAGGATATTATTATTCACAATTATAGTGAACAATGGAATGTATAATTATGATTATTAAATAACCTATATCATCTAATGGTCATGGAGATTACTATGCACTCATGTTAAATATCTGTAGCATGAGCTTAGAGTAGTGTGTGGTGTAGTGTGGCGAGAGAGCTTAACTCCCAGCTGAAAGGTACTGGGTTCGATCCCCAATGTCTGCAGCCTAACCTGTAGCATCCTATAGAGCAATAGGACCCCTGACCCCTACCTGCTCCTGAATCACATGTATCTGTATTTACTGTCCAACCCCTGCCTGCTCCTTAATCACTTAACAATTAACAATCACAATTAATACTGTGAAATTCGAATAAGTATTATTTTTATATTATTAATTAATTATGATTTACATTAGTATTGTTACTATTATTATTCGACATAATCATGTATTAATCGATATACAAATTTTCACAAATAATAGTAATTTTGTATTTTATATTTAGAACATGGTATAAAATAATACTATTTGTGTTACTCTGATTTAACTCAGGTTATTTTATAAGACAACATAATAATCATGACATGATTATGATTTATGTAGGAAATGGGGGAGGTAACAGCCTATTTACGTTTCTCACACACAGTGCTCTTATTGCATCCATAATGATAAACTACATGCATAGACCTATAAATATTAAATATTGATCAATCCTCTCCATAGCATTCTGCGCTACAAGCCAATGTTTCCTTGCACTGCCGTACCTGAATATAGGTTTTTTTTGTGTGATAGCCTAGTTTAAGTTATCAAACAGGGAACAAAGCTCAAACATTTACTTTTCATAAACATGGATGAATTAAATAATTCAAACTCACTTATCATAATCCCTTCATCCAGAAGCTGCCATTTGCTACACTATTTTACACTTTGGTTAAAAGGGGAACTATTTATTATTCTGAATTAATTCAGGCTATTATATAAGACATACCATAATAATCATCATATGATTATAATGATACATGTATTTAATATTAAATTTAAACTAATTTAAACTACTATTATTACTATTGGGGGGTGATTGTTTTACTATTTTACACTTGGGTTAAAAAGGGAATTATTTGTGTTATTGTTATTCTGATTTAATTCAGGTTATTATATAAGACATAAACACAATAATCATAACATGATTATAATGATACATATTGGGGGTGATTGTTTTACTATTTTACACTTGGGTTAAAAAGGGAATTATTTGTGTTATTGTTATTCTGATTTAATTCAGGTTATTATATAAGACATAAACACAATAATCATAACATGATTATAATGATACATGTATTTCAGTTTGGATTTAAACTAGAATACTATTATTACTATTGGGGGTGATTGTTTTACTATTTTACACTTGGGTTAAAAAGGGAAACTCCATTCTAATTGAATCCTCTAAATACATATAGGATAATTAGGTGAAGTGACAGAGCATAAACTAGGTTGAGGGTTGAATTATTTCACTGTGCGATTCCTACTGGAAAATTCCACTGATGTAAAGTTGACGCTATTTTGTCAGTCCGAATTATTTCATCAGTTTTTCGTGCCAATTATTCGTTCCGTGCTTGGTGTAAAATGACCTGATGAAACCTACAGTAGATGGATGTGTATGGGGTGATCGTGTCGTCACTCCCAGCAGTACCTGCAACTCTGCATCATTATTAACTGGTGTACATTTTAATACAAGCTTCACTTGCAGCACCAAAAAACGTCTTGTCTTACTGGTAACTTTGCTAGTGGTTGTAAACCTGCAAAGTATCAATGCAATTGATATCCTCCGACATCAACTGTACGTCCGCTATGTCAAAGCAATGTGTTGTCCGCTCTTGGGTGAGTAGGGCAATGCAGCAAAGGGCTGCAACAGCTTGCTTTCACTTTATGCCATTACATGACAGTGTTTTTGACCGCTTTACAAGTCCCCATGGAGACTGGCAAAAATTGCCCATGGGTGACTCTTTTCAAGTCATCCTTGCAGGGTATTGGGTTGAGTTTTCAACCAGCAAACATCATGTCTCAGTTGTACCTCACTGACTACGATGTTGCCTCTGCGAAATAGTAAGTAGCTGTGGCCCAATATAATCGTACCTTTTGAAGGTTAGGGTTCCACAAGGACAGTGTGAAACTTTGCCACATTGAATGCAATGTTTCCCTTGCAGTTCATTGTCCTTAACTTATCAAAATCATAGAACAAAGATGAATTTAAAGGTTCTGGTTTCAAATCAAAGTTTACAACATTGCAAGGAACCAGGGCAATGCACATATTATGTGGCATACAAAACATTCTTGTTAAAGTTCAGGCACTTTCTTTGTCTTGGCCAATTTTTGATTTATAATTTTCAGGGATGAACAAGTGTACATGCCTGTTAGCTCAGTCGGTAGAGCATGAGACTTTTAATCCCAGGGTCGTGGGTTCGAGCCCCACATCGGGCTTTATAGTTTTTGGACACAGTCTAAGCGTTCTGTATGTAATTGTGCAGCGTTGCATACATTGGGAGCGTCAAAGCACACCTTCACTCTTAAGGTGTTAATGTGAGTATTCCAGATGGCTATGTGGGTCTCCTTTCAAATGGTACACATAGGTGTTTCTTGAATAAACATCTTTCATGAACAAGTCTTTGGTAATATTCATAAAAGACTGAAGAAGATCAAGCCTGGCCAAATCTATGTCCAGTAAACAGGAGATCCTGTGTTGAAATGTTAGCAGTTCAGGGTGTGGTGTAACATATACACAATAGCATACCACATTACCATTGGCATAAGATGACAATCTTGTTTCTCTTTTCACACAGCCACAGAATAGTGCAGCCTTTGTTTGCTGTTCTCTCAATAATTCATGTGAAGCTTTACCACCAAAGTGGTGCTGTGGCGTAGTTGGTAAAGTGCCTGTCTAGTAAACAGGAGATCATGGGTTCAAATCCCAGCAGTACCTGCAACTCTGCATCATTATTAACTGGTGTACATACATGCATGTATTCCAAATGTACATCCAGTGGTTGCTCAGGGCTCAGGTAATCATCAACAAACGTTTCATCAAGAATGATAACCTGCATGCAAACCTCAGTCAGTTGGTATACGTGTGTGGCTACAACCGACACAGAGACACCGAGGCACCACCCCTGCATAACCCAACCCCAAGATAGAGCTGTGCAGCTGGCTCCTTCATTCGCGGTGTGAGAGTCGATAGTGACCAGTGTGTTTATGTTCAGTGCTGTTGTACCGACCTGTTGGCTCAAGAGCTTTGCTTGAAATAACAACACATTCATGAATATTAACACATTATTACATGTATACAACATATAACGTATAGTTAAAATGGTAAATCAATTTTCATATTTTTTTCTAGGAATGGCGTCCGACTCTTCCTGGTCTTCTTATAATAATTATGTTGGGTTTTAAACTAAAACCTTTATCTGCGCTCCGTGTCCTTTGTGGTGTTGAAGAGATATCCCTGTCGTCCGTGGTGTTGCTCTACTTGACCTGTATGATCGGTCGTGCTCAGCGCTGTTCTTCATCCAGACCTGAACCGATACCGCTCGACCCCTCCCCGTTCGAGGTGTGTCGGTTTCGGGAACCTGGAAAAAACGTAGTCTATTAATAATGAACCTCCGTCCGTTTTACTCACTCTAAACTATGTTGATGTCCGTCAGAAACAGTTACCAGTTATGCGTGTTTGTCGACATTCCTCTAAATACATAGGATTCACGCCCCTCCGACGGGGAAGTTCATTGTAATCTAAGCGAAGAAACGCCACGTGTCGGCCCTTCTCACGCTCCGGAGACAAAGAAGCCTTTTTAAAGGGAATATTCAGACGGAAACATTAGAAGGTGAGTCATAATCCTCGTTGAAGCCGTCCTGTCTGCAGGGCGCCATGTTGTACTGTAGCGTGCTGTACTCCTGCGCTCCGTATCACCACACGTGGCTATGGACTTACTCTGTTTCCAAACTACTCTTTTAGTCTTTGAACCACTTTGCAATGCGGAATCGGTGATTTAAAAGAGATCACTGAGCTAACGTATGTGTCCTCGTGGAAAAACGCGTTGAGACTTTGTGGATGCGCAGCGAAACAAGCCTTTAAATCCACTTGTCGTGTCGCCTCGTCGGGTTATACCAACACGTCCTTGGTGGGTGACGTGCTGTTTGGAGCGCAGCTCTGGATGTGTTGGTTGAATCCGACGTGGCGGGACAACAATGGAATTGTAACGTTGGTTTCAGTGCTATTAAAGTATCAGTCTAAATGAGGAGGATGCATGCGCAGCTATTAAAGTATCAGTCTTCATGAGGAGGACGCATGCGCAGCTATTAAAGTATCAGTCTTCATGAGGAGGACGCATGCGTGAGGCCAACGGGCTCTTTCGTCCGCGTTGGTAGCGGTGTGAGAGTCCATAGCGACATGTGTGTTCATACGGAGCAGGAGGCACATGTTGGGATTGATGTTGTACCGACCTGTTGGATGAAGGGCTCTGCTTGTAATAACAACGCATGTATGAATATAGATGCATTAGAACTAGTTATAAACTGTTATTTTACCATTAGAAAATGAATGTCTTTGTTTTTAACATAATCCTTTTTAATAATCTCTTCTAGGAATGGCGTCCAACACTTCCTGGTCTGAAGAGGACTTTTCATGTTCCATCTGTCTGGATGTGTTCAACAGCCCAGTTCTCTCATCAGATGCCTGTGAACTCACACTGGACCCAAACACAGCGAACAGACGACTCTCTCTGTCTGAGGAAAACAGAAAGGTGACGTGGGTTAGAGAGGAGCCGTCGTATCTTGATCACCCAGAGAGATTTGACTACTGGGACCAGGTGTTGTGTAGAGAGGGTCTGACTGGCCGCTGTTACTGGGAGGTAGAGTGGGAAGTAGATGTTGTTATAGGAGTGACATACAGAGGAATCACAAGGAAAGGATGGGGTCATGACGGCTGGCTTGGAGTGAACAACAGGTCCTGGAGTCTTCATTGTTATGATGGTGGTTACTCTGCCCAGTACAACGGTATTGGAACAGTCATATGTCTCCCCACTGCTGGCTCTAACAGAGTAGGAGTGTATCTGGACCGGCCTGCTGGCACTCTGTCCTTCTACAGAGTGTCCCCAGATGGAGGAGGGTCCTCAGACACACTGACACACATCCACACCTTCCAGTCCACCTTCACCCAGGAGGACCTCCTCCCTGCGTTTAGATTTAGGTTTGCGTCTGTGTGGCATTTGATGAAGAAGCAGAGCTGGACTGATTACTCAGTGTCTCTTTGTCAGTTATATGCTCTATCTCGCTCTCCTGCTCAAAATGCTTGATTTAATTACATCTGAAACGTTTAGCATGATGAACCATGAAAGTAAGAGGGGTTTAAGATCTACCATAGGGTTAGTTTAGCAGGTTTTAAAAAATATTTGATTTCTAATTTGAAGTGTATTATAAATACTTATTGATGGTAAATCACATGTTTTTATACAATATTTGTAGTTCCAGACAAACACTTTCATACTAAAGGGCTCTGATATCAGTTTTTATTTTGATAATCCTAACATGGAACATGATTTAATGCAGATTTGATATTTTATTCATTAGACCAAGTGGTCTATGGGGTAATGTTGCATGTTGTAATAGACATTAAACTGAATATTGATTCCTTGTGTTCAGCTGGGAACAACACAGCAGCAGAATATGTTCAGTTATTAAAGATATGTGCACACCTGCTTATGATTTGTAATGTCTGCTACTTCTATTATTTTTTTCATGTGTTTATTATGTACACATAAGTTTAAATTTTTCTGATAATTTTTCTGTTGTATTTGTTATTAAAGCATAATGGTAATAAACAACTCAATGGAGTCAACTGAATGTTCTCGTGTGTTCAGCCGATGATTCTTGTTTTAATACTAAATGATGCTAACAGATGTGGCTTAAGAATGATAAATCAATCCGAAAATATTAAACTACAATATTTTTTCACACTCAGCCTGCAGCCCCCTCAGCACCATACTTCCAGCATCTATGTGGATCTGTATTCACTGTAAGTAGCTTTATAGAAACATGTCTGATAAAAGACTAGTAAGATATGAGGCTGTTTATCAAAGCCGTGTTTTAGTACTCTGTTATTGCATGTGGAGCCACTAGGGGTGGGGAATCCACCTCGGTGCAGTTCACCTTCTGGCCAACATGATTAGGGTGAAGGAGACACAGGTGTGTGTGTGTGTGGTGGAGGTGTTTGGGGTGGTTGAAAAGCCTTTGGTGCTCAACACACACCTCAACAAGCATATGAACAGAAGATAGAGACCCAACACGAACCCAACCCCACTAAATGAACACAAGACATTATGAAAGGTTCATTGAAAGGTTCATTCAAGGTAGCTTTGTTAAAGTGTATTCATCTTTTCACCAGAGTGACTGAATGACTCAGAGAATTAAAGACACACTTGCTGTCACTACAGTGCGTCTTGCATTTCATCACCAGTAAGGTGGAGTTTACCTTTGGGTGGAGGTGTGTGAAGTGTGGAGGACAGGTGCAGCGATGCACAGCCAACATCAGTCCTAACAAACCAATCATAATCTTTAGTTAAGTATTGATTATTTGAATGACTTCAACAGACAGCCCTTATTGTTCCTGGTCTGTTTCCTGGATGATCTTTTAGTTTCTTGCACATTGCACAATCTTCTTGCTCATTGCACATTTTGTTAAACTTAATACTGTGAACATTTGCACATTCCATGGTCATATCTTGCACATTCCTTCACAACTGTACAACTGCATTTTAAAAAGAGACAAACTATATATTCTGTATTCTTTAAATAGTCCGTATATATTTTTTAAATGTCTTATTTAAATGTTTATATTTTCATCTTTATGTTTCTTTGTTATAGTTTAAACCAAATACCAAGAAATTGTCCTTGTCCATGTTAGACGCTGTGTGGACAATGTTGGTGGTTTCCTCTTGACAAGTTATCACCACAGACGTGTGTGTGTGTGTGTGTGTGTGTGTGTGTGTGTGTGTGTTCTGAATTCCCCTATATGTGACTGTTAATTCTGTCAGGCAGATGTTTTAATTACACGCTACACCCCCTCCCGCTGTAGAGGAGACTTCTGATGAATCTGACAGTGGATCCATCGGTATGTCACAGGCTCAAGGGGATAAGCTCATTGGTTACTCCTTGACAAAATTGAAGAGGTTTTTACAGGAGACAAAAGGCCTGAGAGTTAAGGTGGATCAACATTTCCCAAACCTTAAAATGTTTGTGGAGTCTGCACGACGTCATATGAAGAACTCAGGTGAGCTTGGGGAAGAGGTGTTCACAGAGCAGGAAGTGTTCCGCCTGAGAAAGCTGGTGTCCAAGGTCAAAGCTCAGCTTGAGGATGACTTGTAAAGCATACTTTTTATTGTTTCTTTTTGCTTGGTTGTGTTTCCTCCCCTCCATCTCATGTGTTATTTAAGTATCGGCACTTTAAACCTGAATGGGGCAAGGGATAGCCTAAAGAGGGCCTCCCTGTATGAATTGATGGACATCTAGAGGTTGGATGTACTTTTTATACAGGAAACCCACAGCACAACAGACAATGAGATTGAATGGAAAAAGGAGTGGAGTGGTGATGTGGTTTTATCCCATAAAACTAATAATAGTGGTGGGGTGGGTTTTCTTTTCTCTAAACAGTGCAAACCATGCTCTTATGAGGTGGATAGTCCAGTGGAAGGCCGATTAATCAGGTAGCAGGAGAAGGGGGAGGAGGAGGGGGGGTGGGGGGGTGGTGGGACTCACACTACATCAATAGAACAGAAACAGGCTGCAGCTCACAGCAGATGCTTGTGTGTTTGTGTGTGTGTGCGTGTGTGTAGACCCCAGTGTGGCCACTGAGGCTCAACCCAAACACAACACTACACTAACACACTATGGGTGGTAGATCGTCTCCTTTGTCTCTGCCTTTGACACGCATGGGTCTCAAATGAAAAAAAGACACTTGAGAGAGGCACACCCCTCCCTGTTGTTGTCTAAACAAACCCAGTAGGAGGAGGTGGTAGTGGTGGTTGTAGTTTTGGTTTGATGATTGGAAGTGGGGGTTGGTTGGGGTGGGTGTGGTTGGATGGTTGTGGGTGGAGGGTTGGTGGTGGTTGTTGTTGTTGGTGGTGGTGAGGTGTGGTGTTGGTTGTGTGTTGTATTGGTGAAAGCAGATGACTCTGGGTTTGTGCCAGAGCCTGTTTTAGATTCTAAGGTCAGAAGAGGAACTCCTCTGGTGGTGGCGGGGGGAATGGGGGGGAGAAGGGGGGGAGGGGTTGGGGGTGTAGGCTGCAGAGGAGGAGGCTGCTGCTGCAGTATGATGTTGAGGCGCTGTGTAGCTGCAGTATTATCTGTGTGTGTGTGTGTGTGTGTGTGTGTGTGTGTGTGTGTGTGTGTGTGTGAGAGACCTGGAAGAAGGAGAGACAGAGAGAGAGAGAGAGACCAGGAGAGTGTTAGACCAAGGTAGAGAGAGAGGGAGGGGATAATGGAGAGGGAGAGATGGAGATATACCTGGAGAGAGAGGGTGGGAGACAAGGAGAGAGAGATGAAGAGAGTATGGCTAAACTGACAGGGGGGGAAATAAACAGAATGAGAGAATGCATGACAGAAAGCAGATGGAGATAGTGGGGAAACAGGGGTAGTTGTGTGTAAGTGTGTGTGTGTGAGAGAGAGAGAGAGAGAGTATGAGAAATACTAGCCCTCTCTGTATTGCATGGGGGACACACCCATCTCAGAGTGCAATTGGTCACATGCTCGTCCAAATAAAGAAGTTAATTCCTGATTGGATCTGATCCCTAGCAATTGAGCTGCTAACCTGCCGCCCTGCTGTATACCATGTTTCAATTATCTCTCTCGCTCTCGCTCTCTTCTCTCTCCCTCTCTCACCTTATCCCTCCCTCTCTCTCTCTACCCCTCACTCTCAGAAGTGTAGGCGTATTGTTCAGCATATTCACTGTTCTCTTCATGTCTGGTTTTCTATTTTTTCATCTCTCACTGACCTTCAGGAAGAGAGAATGTATCTCCAGCTCCCCTACATGCACAAAGCAGGTGCTATCCTTCTTCACATTAACGAAGACGCAGAGCAAAACAAACTCTATAAGTATAACTCATATTCTGAATCATAATAAACTTACAAACAAGGTCCTCTTTTCTCTCTCCCTGGCCAAAGTCACTGGTTAACACTGTATTACCCTTCTTGCATTTTGTTTAACTATAATAAGTATTCTCGGTTCATGTATAGTAACTGTTATGGACTAATAGTAAAGGAACGGTGTTCTATATATTGTGGTCTCTTTTGAGTGAAGCCTAATAAGGGCGGGTCTTGCGGTTGCTGTGGTTTGTCCTGGTGGAGAAATGACAAAGTGGGTGTGGCCTCATAGCGCCTTCACTGCACCAACCAACTAGCCTCTCTCTCTCTCTCTCTGTCTCTCTCTCTCTGTCTCTCTCTCTCTCTCTCTCTCTCTCTCTGGACAGGATGGGGATGGGCCCGAGAACTGCATGCAGAGGAAAGAAAGTATTCCACCACATGTTTCTGGTGTACATGAATCCCACATTTATTGTAGACAGAAAAACGATGTTTTGTTTTTTTTCTGGTCTGTTTTTGGTTACATTTAAAACCATCCTTTTTTCTTATGAAAAACTGTAGCACCAGAGAGCGGCTTTTATTGCCCATTCTTTGTTTAAAAATGTCAATTTGTGCTATCTGTTGAGTTTTTGATCAGTACTGATTGTGGAGAGACATTTTCGTTCTTGTATGTAAAAACAAACTAGCACTTCATTTCTTTTTCCAGTCATTTGCAAAATAAAATAGAGAAAACTGTATATCCTTTTGCATTTTAACCACAACAAATACATTTAAAGCAAATCAAAATCGGGTGGCATTTAGCATAATCCAAGCAGGGAATTAAGCTTTATGATGAATATTATATATTTATATATTTATATGTTTACATATATATATATTATGTTTATATACAAGTATGGCACTTGATTACACAAAAAAGCAAGAAGAAGAAGAAAAACACGTTTTCACAAATGAAAAGCAGTGGGCGCTTTGGTGTGTCAGAGAGAAACAATATTAAGGTAGTCACAGACGTTTTGCGTATGCAGCAGTCCACCAAGAGTGTGTCGCTAGAGAGTCAGCTGGAGAGCGATGGAATGGTTACGTATGTTAAGGTCACGTGGTGCGACACAGGCCACTGAATACATGAAAGACGCTGATGTATTCAACAAGGTTGATCCGTAGTCATTGATTTATATATCTGTGCATATATATGTATGTATATATATCTATATCTATATCTATATCTATAAATAAATCTCGAATGGTGGGTTTTTCCCATAGCCACTGTGGGGTTAGATGGAGTCCCTTAAATAGGAGGGAGTTGTTTTGACGTTAGTAGTATATAAGCGACCCCCTTTTGAGAAAAAGCCACACCCAGGTCATAGGTCAGATCAAAGCGGAAACCACACATACAACATCCGGTCTGCCCCAGTGTTGACCGGTGTTGACCACTGCAGCCCAATGTTAACCATGTTGAGCGGAAGTTGTATTCCTGCTAAACATCCGTTTTGTTAAACATCCGTTTAGTTAAAAAAATAAAAGGCAGGATGCTCCGGAAGTGGCTGTGATGCCTGTGATGCCTGTGATGCCTTGCGATGCCTGCGTTGCCTGAGGATCCGGTGTGTCTGAGGCGCCGGAAGTGAGTGTGTGGCTCCGGTGTGTCTGAGGGGAAAGGAGGGGAAAGGAGGGGAAAGGGTGGGGGTCAAGCGTGGAGAGTTGGTTAGGGATGGTGTGTGTGTGTGTGTGTGTGTGTGTGTGTGAAGCGGGGTTTTCAAAACATATAGTCTTGGTTGTCGACATACATTGAAATCAAACAAAAGGGTGAAACAGGGGCTATCTTCAAAGGGGGCAGGGGGAAAGGGTGGGGGTCAAGCGTGGAGATGTGTTTAGGTGGGGTGTGGTGGGGGCATGTGTGTGTGTGTGTGTGTGTGTGTGTGTGTGTGTGTGTGTGTGTGTGTGTGACATCCGGTGGGGGCATTTTTAAAAGTGTGTGTGTGTGTGTGTGTGTGTGTGTGTGTGTGTGTGTGACATCCGGGGTGGGGGCATTTTTAAAAGTGGGTGTGTGTCTGTTAGGTTAGTATTGCCTTTAAAAACAGTCATCCTCTGTGGTTATACACATCTTTCTCATCATGGACACCGCAACAGCAGAGCACCAGGACAGCGTGAAGCGGCCTTCTCTAGGTATGTGGACGGGTCATACACCACAATATAACCAAGGGGCTATGGAGGATGATATGCCAGTGCCTAATGCTCCACTCAAGAGAATGAAGAATTCTAAAATCGGGGGAGATCGACGCACAGAAGCATCAACTGTGTATTATGGCGATGAAGGCTTTGCGTACGTAATTTCATTCAAGGATGGATATGTTGTGTTAAAAGCAAAAGACTGTGATGATGATCTACGCATGTCTACCCATGATTGGCTACATTTCCGTGAGAATGTATGTCCTGAGCTGGATATTGAAGGATGGAGTCAAGGCCCCTATGTCTCCCAGTGGCATGGGGATTTGGGATCCAAGATATACCGCATGGAGACAAATCTTTTTATGAAGAAGAAGAGCGATTTTATATTTTTCCGTCGTTGCTCTAATCCTATCCTGTTTCTGAACAATCGTGACCCATTTTGCATAGACAGACACCCGACCCATAACAGTGCTATAGCATCTGATTGTTGGTTTGACACTGTCTTTTTCATTCAGTGGGGTGACTGGCCCGAGATACAAGCGCTTTTTCAGGATATTGACAGAGTTGTCAAACAGTACCTGCGCGAATGCTCTTACGGAGAAATTAAAAAAGAGCTATTTGGGTCTGATGAAGACAATGCAGAGGATCTCATTAATGATCTATCGTGTAGTGATGCTACATTGTTCAAGCAGCTGTAGAACATGGTGAATATATAGAAAAAGCCCAAATGTATTCTATTTTTTTTCTTTTCTTTTTTTTGTTGGTGTCTAAATGTAAAATGTGTTATGTTATACAGATCAGGACAATGATGATCCCCAGTATGGAGACGAGAACATGCAAGATGATGATGATTTAGACGGGGGTACAACTAGCAAATGGTTACAAGACTTAGCCGACCAGCTGGATCGAATGTATCTAGCATATACACAGGGCAGCAAGATGGAGGCGGATACGGCGACGCAGAATGAGGATTGGCAACTGATGACCCCTCGTCTAAACCCTGAATCCCTGGGCGTTTTGAGAGCTACGACGTGTATATGTGTGGAAGCCATCATCAACATGAAGGTCCATGCCGACTGTTGGGGATGTGCGTACAACAACCCGAGTCAACGACGCCATAGCTGTCTACAAGGACCATCATGGTATCATTACGAAGACCATTATGATGATATATGTGATGCGTTGTATAGAAAACCATTCCAGCTACTTTTAGTAACTGTTTTAAAAAATACAACCGGTCTATCAGTTCCCTCTGACAAAATGATTGGTGTATCGGAGTCTGTTCTATGCGATTTACTATCTGAAACATATGTTATGGATAAAATACATGAAATAAGAGAAAAGAATATCACCCCGGAGCATAAGAGTAAAATACATGCTGCAACCCTTGCATGGTGTACATTGTCAGGGTGTTGCATGTGATTTAAAAAGAAATGGGTAATTTAATTTCTAGTGGATATGACCTGTTGTTTCATTCTGTAGCCGATAGGCTTGCTGTTCTGATGTGTAGTATGGCTGTCAATAGTGATGCTGTTAAGCCTAGGGGCTATGATACTTTTATCAATCATAATATATATATCAAACATTTGTATAAGGATTGGCCTGATATGGTCAAAACATGCTCTCATGACATGATGCCTATGAATTTAAATCTGTCTGTATTACTAAACTATTTCTCCAATAATATGTGTTTTAGTGTCGGCCATGTTATGTGTGTGTGTGCATTTGTATCTGATGTCTTCAAGTTGAACACGGATACACATATGAATTGTCTTACTGAGGCTCGATTGATAGCTTGTAAAATGGTACAGAAAAACAAAACAGCATGTAAACAGTATCTCGACATGGTGGAGAGTGGGGTGTTTGTTTTTTAAATAAAAAGA
Source organism: Lota lota (assembly GCA_026745465.1). NCBI lineage: Eukaryota > Metazoa > Chordata > Actinopteri > Gadiformes > Lotidae > Lota > Lota lota. Next base: position 18,273 of record JACYXH010000836.1, read on the forward strand.
TGTAAACGATGTTTGTTGTTCAGTCTGTCAATCTTACCCGATATGGATAGACTGTTGTCTAAAGCTTATTACGACCCCACCGGGGCTGGTGCTTATGGGGGTGTTAATAAACTACGAGTGGCCCTTAAAAATAGCAAGGGCCAGATACCTCCTCTAGACTATATCAAGAAATGGTTATTGAAACAAGACGCCTATACTCTGCATACCCCGTCTGCGATACATTTCCGTAGAAACAGAGTATTGGTTAGCGGTATAGATAAACAATTCCAGGCTGATCTAGTGGATATGACGGAGTATTCAGCCGAAAACGATGGCGTGCATTTTCTGCTGACATGTATCGACGTGTTTTCAAAATATGCGTGGGTGCGTTGTTTACCATCCAAGAGTGCTAATGACGTCAGCAAAGCTTTTGGAGATATTCTCAAAGAAGGCCGTGTCCCCGAGAAACTGCAGACCGACGCTGGAAAAGAATTTTACAACAAAATGTTTCAGCGGTTGCTAGAGAGGCATAACATTAAACATTTCTCTACATATAACGAGACTAAGGCCTGTATAGTCGAGCGTTTCAATAGGACTCTAAAAACAAACATGTGGAGATATTTAACGGCCGCTAACTCCAAACGGTATGTGGATAAACTACAGGACATGGTTCATGCTTATAACCACTCATACCATAGATCGATCAAAATGACACCTGTCAGTGTCGTTAAAGATAATGAGACACGTGTATTTAACAATCTCTACAAAACAAAGCCTGAAACTAAGATAGTGTTCAGGTATGATGTTGGTGATACGGTTCGAATTTCAAAAGTCAAAGCGACATTTGGGAAGGGCTACAAACAGACATATACAGATGAATATTTTACAATATCAGAGAGACTTTCAAGACATCCTCCGGTTTATAAGTTAAAAGACTATGGCGGCGATACTGTGCAAGGCACTTTTTATGAAAAGGAGATGCAAAAAGTGATTGTGACAAAAACGAAAGAATTTAAAATAGAAAAGATTATCGATAGAAAAAAGGTGGGGCGAAAGAATATGGTATTAGTCAAATGGTTGGGGTGGCCGGAGGTTTTCAATTCATGGATATCTGAGAAGGTTATAGTCCCCACGTGAAGAGAAACAGGTGTCAGTATAGCCTGTGACACAGCTGCGACACAGCTGTGACGGGATAATGCACTCTCTGAAGGAGGCTGATGGGGGTTTTTATGTGACCCTAGCAAGTAATGCCTCTGCATCGATCTATCCTCAAAATAGAATATGGAATTTTAAAACTAAACTAGCAAAAGCTATACAGACCAAACAACCATACGAGGTAGGGCTGATTGAAGTTCAGTACCCCACCAGATGGAAAAGCTTCCCTGCTTCAGACGCCATAGCAACAGTTGTGAACGGCAAATTAAGAGGGAGGATGGACGTGTCACTAACTGTTGGCTTCTACAACACCATTGCAGCGCTTTTAAAGGAAATCAACACATCTGTTGCAGAACAGGTTTCTTTTGGTACCCTGATACTCCAACATAATGGTATTAGAAACCATGTATACATCGAAGGCGATGGGTTCATGGGCATTGCCTTTAAAGGAAAACTGGCCACTATCCTGGGTTTCAAAGAAGGTGTGGTTATGTACCCTGTTGATAAGCCACGCGTGACCTACACACCCTATCCTGCCGACATCCACGGAGGCAGCTATAATATGTTTATCTATAGCGACATTGTGGATCATCAACTTGTAGGAGACTATTACGTACCGCTGCTAAGGTGTATTAATACCACCGACACAAGCAAGAAATACAGCATTCGGATATACGATCGGCCGCATTACGTTCATATGTCCCGAGATACTATTGGAGACATTGAAATTGATCTAAAGTGTGACCAGAACTTGAATATTCCATTCATTTACGGTAAAGTGATCATCAAACTGCATTTTAGACCCATAAAACAACAGCGATACTAGCACACTTTTGGAAGATGGGCTATAGACCGCCTTACGATGAGGGAAAATACGTCCAATATTACGTAAACCAGGCAGGGAGCGGTTTGCCTGGCTACATTGGCAGCAGCACCCAGTATGGAGCCGGAATCGGGGGAATGTTCCGCAGCCTCTTCAGAATGGCTATGCCTTTGTTCAGAAGGGGTGTGAGCATAGCCAAACCACATTTGAAAGCGGCTGCCAGAAACATTATAGGAGACGTGATGTCAAATATAGCCCATGCATCAACTGCGCAGCAACAGCAGGGGTCAGGCATGGTTGCTTCATTCGATAGGCCTACTATATACCCACCTACGAACGGGGGGCGGGGCCGTGCACCTAAAAGACGCCGAAAACAGAATAAAACAGGGGTCGTTGGTAGAAAAGGGGCAAAAACCAAGAAAAGCAAGAAGGCATCAAATCGTCACTTCAGAGGAGGTGCTAACGATATATTTCTTTAGACCGAATAATCCGTACTGAATACCAATGGCTCTACTCCATCGAATGTCAGAAGAATGCGTCAAGAGTGAACTGGATCTTTTCACTCTACCGTTAACACAGACGTCGATAGATAAATGTACCTATGTTGAAATACCACCGCTATCAGCGATAACAGATAGCGGGCCCATAGAGTTCTTTGTATCAGCCAGCAGCGAAGACTATATGGATCTAAACAACACATATATACATCTCCGTGTTAAGATTACTAATCCTGATGGAACAGACTTGGCCCTGCCGGCCGAGGTGGGCCTGATCAACTACCCTGGATGCACACTATTCTCACAAGTGATATTACGCTGGGTGATAGGCTTATTACCCAGTCGTCAAATACCTATCCTTATCGGGGTATTATAGAATGCTTGCTAAACTATGGCAACGGTACACTGGAGACCCAATTTGGATGTGGACTATTCAGCAAAGACACAAGCGGTCACATGGATGACCGTTCCCCAACAGGAGATAATGCTGGATTAACAAATAGGGCTGCCTATACGACAGCTAGCCGTATAGTTGACCTGATAGCTCCTATACACGCAGATATGTTTTTCCAGGAGAAACTATTGATTAACGGCGTTGATCTACGCATGAAATTCATTAGAGCAAAAAACAATTTCTGTCTTATGGCCGCTGGTAATCTGGAATACAGAGTCTCTATAGTGAATGCCAGTGTCTTTATTAAAAAGGTTTCTATAGCGCCAGGCGTGAAGTTGGCTCATGCCAAAGCGTTGACACAAGCTAACGGGAAGTACCCCGTTGATAGGGTATGTCTTAAGAATGTATCCATCCCTGCAGGCACTAGAATATGCAATCAGGACAATCTGTTTCTAGGGCAGATTCCGAAGATGATTATTATAGGCTTTGTAGAAAACGAATCATTCACAGGCAGTTATGCTAGGAATCCCTTCAGATTTCAGCATTTCGATACAGATTTCTTAGCTCTTTACTGTGATGGACAATCATTTCCAGCTAAACCTTTTCAACCTGACTTTAGAAACGAACTGTATACCAGAGAATATTTCCAGCTTATTCAGGCCACAGGCCGTCAGCTGAAGGATAGGGACATGGCCATTAATCGCAAAGAATTTGGGAATGGTTATACGTTGTTTTGTTTCAACCTTGAAGCAGATGAAGGATGGGGACAACACGTGTCGCTTGTCAGAACAGGCAACGTAAGGCTTGAAGTACGATTCAGCAGAGCTCTGCCTATAACCGTCAATTTAATTTGTTACGCAGTCTATGACTCTATTATAGAAATATCGAACAGACGGCAGGTGTTACTGGACTATTACTAAAAACGGTTGTAATGAATACTATTGAGCTAACAGCTGTTGGTCTGAAGATTGCCCGCAAGGCTTCTTTTCTGGGTGTTGTGGCGAGCAACCACCTGCCTAGAGCCGTTCATCAGTTACCTGCTATGGTGGTGGTTAATACCGAACCGTCAAATTTAGATGGTGCACATTGGCTGGCTATATACATTACAGCCCAAAGACATGGATACTTTTTTGACTCCTATGGCAACCCACCTACATACTCGGAGTTTCCTGTAGCCATACACCTGTTTCTTAAACATAACTGTCGCGATGTAATTTATTCTACACAACAGGTTCAGGATCATCTAAGTACAGCATGTGGACAACATTGTGTATTTTTCTTGTTTAATATGCAAAGAGATGTATCCTACCAGACGTATTTGAGACTGTATGACGATAATCTACCCCATAATGATAAAATGGTATGTGACTTTGTTAATCGGATACAATCTAATGTTTGTAATGAACATCATTTTACGTGTGTCCAGTCGTGTCGCAGCGTGTAATATGTAGCATGTATTTTGAAAATAAAAAGACCAGGTAGACAGGCAAATATTGTGGTTATTTGATTTTATTCAAGCATGAAACACATTACATCCAATGACATAATAATAGTAATAAAAAAACACCTTAATATACAGCCAATGACATAATAATAATAAATAATAATAAAAAACACATAACAATATATAAAAAACCAAAAATAAAAACTTTTTAAATCAAAAATTCAGCCATTCACGCATTTGCTGATTAGGGGAGCTAAAAGGGGGCCCCGTTTCCTTAAGTATACTCCTCTTTCTTCTTTTTCTTGATACAGACTTTGATTGTTCAACACTCCTTATCTCAGGTGTAGCGCCATACCTGCTGCCTAGGATAGACACCCCTGATTCTGATGCATCAACACTATCCAATGCAGGGTTGTTCTTATACAGGCTAATAATCTGTCTTAGTCGTTTACTAGGTATAGAGGTTGTTGGTACATTTATAGAGGCTAAAGATTTTAAAAAAGCATTCCATCCATGGGGTCTGGCAGAGTCTAAAATAGTGTAGGGGGCCGTAACATTCTTTAACAAATCATACATGTGAGACCCCTTTATAGTCTCACCTTTTATTACAATTTCACCCCTGTTGGTCCACGATACATCTTTAGACTTCTTCAAGGATTCCAATATATACACAGCGTTTCTCTTGCTTTTTGGAGGAATATGTTTCAACACGTCATCAAAAATATGATCAGCACCATCTCCGTCAACACGGTCCTCTGTATGGCCGGCATGACCCCCTCCCCCCTCATCAGACAGTGATAGAGTCAAACCCCCTTTCTCCTGTTCCCCTTGTTTTACCATTGCTAAATAACGTTGTAGAACAGCCCCATACTTTTTGGCTTTTTCATGCAGATCATCATCCGGTGTGTTCAACACCGTCTCCATAGCTTTATCCAATTCATTTTCAGCAGTCTGTCTAGCAGAAGCGCGCTGGCTGGTATGCTTTAAGGCATCTAGTTGATGCTGAGGAACTAGATACATCTTCTGAGCATGCTCCATAATCATAAGAGAGGTTAACCACCTCTTGAGAAAAGGCTGGTAATCAAGGGTATTGCAACACTCAACAATGGCAACAAAAAACCCCCGGTCTGATTAATAAGTCTTTTCTTTTTAGAGATCAACACCTTCTTACTAGCCAGCAGCCTGATGTCCTTTTTTTGTTTCTGCAGTCTTTTGTGCATACGGGGGGACAACGGTATCCGGCCTTGTAAAATGTTCAAAGCTATTTCACACAGAGCTTTGATAAAATCATCGTTGGCTGTACGTAGAATAACTTTCCGTAGAGCTGGCGGTGCTTTATATAACAGCTTCAGACGGTCACTGTTTCTGGTTATGCGTGACGACATTGTTTATAGCTAATCACTTTAACGGCTGGGTGTAGACAACTTGTCGGTCCGATAAAATAGCTGTTCTAAGCCTCATGTGGTCAGGTGTCTTGGCTTTAAAGTCAACTAACAAATAGCCATAAGGTAAACAAGTAGCATCGTTAAAGGACTCCACAAAATACTTTGTCTTACAAGGAAACATCTGCCTAGCTATTAACAAAATCTGATGTTTGTCACGTGGGTTTTTAAACAATACCATGTAATTTGTGTTTAAACTTATTGTTCTACTAGCTTTACCTTGCATGAATAAATTCTGTACCAGATACATACAGCTTAGGTTACGATGGGGACTATATTCTCAGATATCCATGAATTGAAAACCTCGGCCACCCCAATTTGACTAATCATTCTTTCGCCCCACCTTTTTTCTATCGATAATCTTTTCTATTTTAAGAGTGTCACAATCACTTTTTGCATCCCTTTTCATAAAAAGTGCCTTGCACAGTATCGCCGCCATAGTCTTTTAACTTATAAACCGGAGGATGTCTTGAAAGTCTCTCTGATTTTGTAAAATATTCATCATATGTCTGTTTGTAGCCCTTTCAAAATGTCGCTTTGACTTTTGAAATTCGAACCGTATCACCAACATCATACCTGAACACTATCTTAGTTTCCGGCTTTGTTTTGTAGAGATTGTTAAATACACGTGTCTCATTATCTTTAACGACACTGACAGGTGTCATTTTGATCGATCTATGGTATGAGTGGTTATAAGCATGAACCATGTCCTGTAGTTTATCCACATACCGTTTGGAGTTAGCGGCCGTTAAATATCTCCACATGTTTGTTTTTAGAGTCCTATTGAAACGCTCGACTATACAGGCCTTAGTCTCGTTATATGTAGAGAAATGTTTAATGTTATGCCTCTCTAGCAACCGCTGAAACATTTTGTTGTAAAATTCTTTTCCAGCGTCGGTCTGCAGTTTCTCGGGGACACGGCCTTCTTTGAGAATATCTCCAAAAGCTTTGCTGACGTCATTAGCACTCTTGGATGGTAAACAACGCACCCACGCATATTTTGAAAACACGTCGACACATGTCAGCAGAAAATGCACGCCATCGTTTTCGGCTGAATACTCCGTCATATCCACTAGATCAGCCTGGAATTGTTTATCTATACCGCTAACCAATACTCTGTTTCTACGGAAATGTATCGCAGATGGGGTATGCAGAGTATAGGCGTCTTGTTTCAATAACCATTTCTTGATATAGTCTAGAGGAGGTATCTGGCCCTTGCTATTTTTAAGGGCCACTCGTAGTTTATTAACACCCCCATAAGCACCAGCCCCGGCGGGGTCGTAATAAGCTTTAGACAACAGTCTATCCATATCGGGTAAGATTGACAGACTGAACAACAAGCATCGTTTACATCTTTTTATTTAAAAAACAAACAGCCACTCTCCACCATGTCGAGATACTGTTTACATGCTGTTTTGTTTTTCTGTACCATTTTACAAGCTATCAATCGAGCCTCAGTAAGACAATTCATATGTGTATCCGTGTTCAACTTGAAGACATCAGATACAAATGCACACACACACATAACATGGCCGACACTAAAACACATATTATTGGAGAAATAGTTTAGTAATACAGACAGATTTAAATCCATAGGCAGCATGTCATGAGAGCATGTTTTGACCATATCAGGCCAATCCTTATACAAATGTTTGATATATATATTATGATTGATAAAAGTATCATAGCCCCTAGGCTTAACAGCATCACTATTGACAGCCATACTACACATCAGTACAGCAAGCCTATCGGCTACAGAATGAAACAACAGGTCATATCCACTAGAAATTAAATTACCCATTTCTTTTTAAATCACATGCAACACCCTGACAATGTACACCATGCAAGGGTTGCAGCATCTATTTTACTCTTATGCTCCGGGGTGATATTATTTTCTCTTATTTCATGTATTTTATCCATAACATATGTTTCAGATAGTAAATCGCATAGAACAGCCTCCGTTACACCAAACATTTTGTCAGAGGGAACTGATAGACCGGTTGTATTTTTTAAAACAGTTACTAAAAGTATCTGGAATGGTTTTCTATACATTGCATCACATATATCATCATAATGGTCTTCGTAATGATACAATGATGGTCCGTGCAGACAGCTATGGCGTCGTTGACTCGGGTTGTTGTACGCACATCCCCAACAGTCGGCATGGACCTTCATGTTGATGATGGCTTCCACACATATACACGTCGTAGCTCTCAAAACGCCCAGGGATTCAGGGTTTAGACGCGGTGTCGTTAGGTTCCAACACTCCTCCGACATTGGCTTATCCGCCTCCATCTTGCTGCCCTGTGTATATGCTAGATACATTCGATCCAGCTGGTCGGCTAGGTCTTGTAACCATTTGCTAGTTGTAGCCCCGTCTAAATCATCATCATCTTGCATGTTCTCGTCTCCATACTGGGGATCATCATTGTCCTGATCTGTATAACATAACACATTTTACATTTAGACACCAACAAAAAAAAGAAAAGAAAAAATAGAATACATTTGGGCTTTTTCTATATATTCACCATGTTCTACAGCTGCTTGAACAATGTAGCATCACTACACGATAGATCATTAATGAGATCCTCTGCATTGTCTTCATCAGACCCAAATAGCTCTTTTTTAATTTCTCCATAAGAGCATTCGCGCAGGTACTGTTTGACAACTCTGTCAATATCCTGAAAAAGTGCTTGTATCTCGGGCCAGTCACCCCACTGAATGAAAAAGACAGTGTCAAACCAACAATCAGATGCTATAGCACTGTTATGGGTCGGGTGTCTGTCTATGCAAAATGGGTCACGATTGTTCAGAAACAGGATAGGATTAGAGCAACGACGGAAAAATATAAAATCACTCTTCTTCTTCATAAAAAGATTTGTCTCCATGCGGTATATCTTGGATCCCAAATCACCATGCCACTGGGTGACATAGGGGCCTTGACTCTATCCTTCAATATCCAGCTCAGGACATACATTCTCACGGAAATGTAGCCAATCATGGGTAGACATGCGTAGATCATCATCACAGTCTTTTGCTTTTAACACAACATATCCATCCTTGAATGAAATTACGTACGCAAAGCCTTCATCGCCATAATACACAGTTGATGCTTCTGTGCGTCGATCTCCCCCGATTTTAGAATTCTTCATTCTCTTGAGTGGAGCATTAGGCACTGGCATATCATCCTCCATAGCCCCTTGGTTATATTGTGGTGTATGACCCGTCCACATACCTAGAGAAGGCCGCTTCACGCTGTCCTGGTGCTCTGCTGTTGCGGTGTCCATGATGAGAAAGATGTGTATAACCACAGAGGATGACTGTTTTTAAAGGCAATACTAACCTAACAGACACACACCCACTTTTAAAAATGCCCCCACCCCGGATGTCACACACACACACACACACACACACACACACACACACCACTTTTAAAAATGCCCCCACCCCGGATGTCACACACACACACACACACACACACACACACCCACACACACACACACACACACACACACACCCCACCAACCCTAAACACATCTCCACGCTTGACCCCCACCCTTTTCCCCCTGCCCCCCTTTGAAGATAGCCATCGTTTCACCCTTTTGTTTGATTTCAATGTATGTCGACAACCAAGACCATATGTTTGAAAACCCCGCTTCACCCACACACACACACACACACATCATCCCTAACCACCTCTCCACGCTTGACCCCCACCCCCTTCCCCTCCTTTCCCCTCCTTTCCCCTCAGACACACCGGAGCCACACACTCACTTCCGGCGCCTCAGACCCACCGGATCCTCAGGCAGGCATCGCAAGCATCACAGGCATCACAGGCATCACAGCCACTTCCGGAGCATCCTGCCTTTTATTTTTTTAACTAAACGGATGTTTAACAAAACGGATGTTTAGCAGGAATACAACTTCCGCTCAACATGGTTAACATTGGGCTGCAGTGGTCAACACCGGTCAACACTGGGGCAGACCGGATGTTGTATGTGTGGTTTCCGCTTTGATCTGACCTATGACCTGGGTGTGGCTTTTTCTCAAAAGGGGGTCGCTTATATACTACTGACGTTGTTTGTTGTTTTTTTACTCGTCACACAGTTGGTGGAAAATAAGATGTTTACCTTAAACACCATCAATATCACACATTGGATTAGGTTTGGCTCTCAAGTGTTCACCTCTTAGTGCAATTTTGCATTGACTCTCTTCAAGTACAACAGAACATGAGCCCACCAAGAGTGAAGGTGTGAACACGGTCAGCATGTATCTCCAGAGCGTTACAGAGTAGAAACGTTACTAAGAAGTTGCATCAGTGCAATCATAGATATAGGTCGACAAGCTTGTAATTCACCCTCGCCGTTAAGTCGTTTTCAGATAAACAAACAAACAAAAACAGAACAAAACAAATTGCCCACTTGTATGTCATCATAACACATATTTAGGCATGCGGAGCTGTCCATCATATCCATAATGGTCTTTCTTTCATTTTTTACATTTTCATTTCTTTCATTTTTTTACTGCACATCTCTGTCTCATTTATCACTGTTTCTCGTGTGTTACACATAAGCAGAGTCACTGGATTGAGTGCGCCCGAAATTGGGCACACTCATTCTCGGCAAGTCTTTGTTTCTAATTTCATAGATCGACTTTCGTCGCGCCTGTACGCCTCGCACCGCCGTTTAGATTTTTCGCCAGCCCAGATGATTGAGTTCCGCCAGATTCAGAATCACACAAAACCCGCTGACGGCGAACATGAACACCAGGAACACGGTCTTCTCCGTCGGCCTGGAGACATTGCACTCGACATCTTTTATGCAAGGGTATCGATCACATTCGTACACAGAGGGGACGTTGAATCCATACAAGAAATATTGACCGATCAGAAAACCGATTTGAAACACCCAATATCGGATGTGTGAAATGGGAAATGCCTTGTCGTAACATGCATGGTTGCAGCCCGGTTGTAAGGTGTTACACACAAACATGGTTTGCTCGTCATCATAGACAGTCTCTCCAACTATCGCTACGATTAAGATCTGGAAGATGACCACCACAGTGAGTAGGATCCTAAAAAGCAAGCAAACAAACAATGTAAAAGAGAATGAGGGGATATGGCGTGTTTAATAATGTATGTGTCTATGTGTGGTGCGATTTTCTTTGTATATGAGTGTGTGAGTGTGTTTATTTAATTAATTTTTTTTCTGTTGCGCTCGTTTACAACCCCATTAGCTGGCGTTTAAGGAGCTGTCCAGTGCTGAATTCTGGGCGCTCTCTGCACGTTTCGTTCTTTCTGTGTGTGTGTGTGTGTGTGTGTGTGTGTGTGTGTGTGTGTGTGTGTGTGTGCGCGCGTGTGTGTGTGTTTATCAGTTAGAAATGACAGCGTGTATTTCCAACTATATCTATGTGTGTGTGTGTGTGTGTGTGTGTGTGTGTTTCCCGTTAGGCTACTCTCCTATGGGATGCCGTGTATGAATGTGCCCTGAATCTACGCATCTTTAACAATGCGTTAACGGTAAATTGGTTAATTACGCCAGCTCTTCGGAACAACCCCCAAAAATGGGCTGTTATTATTCCCCCCGCTCTGTGTTCTCCGGTCTCTGTCTTGCTCTCTCCCCTACTCCCTCTCGCCGCGTGTGTTTCATTTTCAGTGTCCCTTAATAATGTCCGGGTGGTTCTAGAAAACGCATCGGCAAAGGAGAGATAATGATGCTGATGCTGCCGTTCTCTTCCTCTCTGTGTGCTCTCGTGGCGCGTTGTGGGCGCAGACTGTTCTGAGCGCTCTGCCGTGGCTGTCGAGCGCTCGCGCGAGGTTGCCACTTCTTTGTGGAAGGCATTCTCTGCTTTGATCACCCCTCAACAATGTGTGTATCTGTGAGTATTGCTGCTACTGATTCCTGGTCTCTGTGTGTGTGTGTGTGTGTGTGTGTATATATGTGTGTGTATGTGTCAGTGCGTATATGTGTGTGTGTGTCAGTGTATATAATACGAGCAGCACAGTTTCAGCAGCGACTCTTGGTTCTTTGCAGCCGGAAAAGCTGTCCGAAGCAATCTGCTGCGACGTCAGTTAAGGCGAGCGCGTGGGAAGCCTGTGGCTCCGTGGGCTATACAACACACACACAACCTCTAAATAGACCTCCTACATCTGTCCCGGCGCACTGGCTTCAGACGCAGCTACAGCTATCCCCCGTGCGACAGCGCCCGTATTACAACAGGTCAGACAGCAGGACTCGGACGGATGCGGGCCTGACTGCGGCAGGCGTGTGCGTTTTGCTGTTTTGACACGCGGTGAAGTTAAAGCAAAGTGTGATTGTTGTTAGGCGGTTGCTGTTGTTCAATGTGACAAGGCCGGCTAGCTCCATGTGGAGATTTATCCTGTTGAATGCCGACTCAATATGTCATAGTTGTATTTAGTGGCTATACATCGCGGGGAACAGACTATGTTCCATTTTCCTTACCCCGGGCTCTGGCTCACTTCTGTTGTCCATCCTTCCAGTCTGAGGTCACAAAGCACCCCACTGTGCTTCCTGTCACAGTTCACTATTGACTGACATTTTGAAAGGACGACTGATCAATTGTGTGTAGTTTTTTTTCTGCTCCCTGTCTCTGATCAATAACCTTTACATTTGTATTTTAAGGCCCTTTAGAGGTTGGGGTTCCTTAATAGCACTTTGCTTCTGGTGCGCTGCTCTCTGCAGTGCGGAATGTCTTTAGAAGTCTGCTATCTTTTTGTGAGGTTAAAAAAAAAAGTACAAAGCTAGAATGTTCGCAATACAAAGGAATACATTTTCCGATGCCAAGAACATTAACGCGATAACAAAACAACATAATTTAATGCAGCGGTTTCATCCATCACACTAGAAATACAAATTATTAGAGAAAGATAATGATCACTGTGGCTTTTGTTTTGATGGAGCGAAGATAGCTATTTATGTATTGTTGAAAGTGCAAAGCTTTTAGTTACCGCAACTTTGCACCTATGTGAAATTAACTGAAAACCGACATGAGCAATCTATCGCATCTGTGAGAAACCTGACCCACAACAGCTATAGATCTTGATAAGTAGTTTTTTTTACTTCAAACTCTCAACTCTCTATTAAACCGCCACATTTTCCTCAAAACTGTCTCGACATTTGTTTATCAGCGGCTGGATTCGGTCACGTCAACCTGCCCCTGCATCTGGTAGTGACCTTTTTCTGCTGTATTCCACTGAGCTTGGTATTTTTCCACTACAATCCCTCTCAGAGCTCACATGAGCTCTTCTAAAATGTGGAAAAATGGAGATCATCTCATTGTATATATGCCCACGGAAGGGACTGAGGGAAACCTTCTTTAAGAGAAGGGGAAACCATAATAAGCAATATACAATGCACCAGGTATTGAAACCAGGACACACTGGGTCTATAAAAAGAAAACATTCATGCAAGGGTCAAGGGACAAAGACCACAGGTCGATGTTGAATCCCGTGTTATTGCTCCCCTTGATGGTTACAGTTCGGTCATATTTCTAAAGGACTTGCCACACTTCCTTCGGGGCCTAAGAGAGGCATGTTATAGGGGGGCGGAGGGTCTCCTTTTTCTATAGCAGTGGTGATAAGGCGGTTAGTTAGGGAGCGTAGATAGGGGATCAAGCAACATCCGCATGTTACTAGAATCCCGGTTAGAACTGCTAGGGACGTTAACGGTGACATAATGAGTCCCTTCCATTTGCCGAACACACTGTTGAACCACTCATCCATGGGGTTATCAACTCCTGAATCTTCCGCCGTGGTGCGGGAAAGGGGCCGGAGACCGGCGAGGGCCATGGTAACTGACCCATCAGGGGCGGTATTTGGGGCGCCGGGGGTTAAGGGGCCTTTGGGCGGTCGCAGAAGGCCGGGATTCGGACAGAGTGTACCGGAGGGGCCCTTCTATTTGGGTGCCGGGACTCGGCTCGCTGCGACCTTCCCCTTGTCCGGTACGTGACCTAACGTAAACAGTCTAAATCTCCCATTGAAATGAATGGGAGAAATGGTTTATTGATTCAAATGTTATGTATTTGTATTTGCCTCAACCACATGTATTATTATCAATATATTAATATATTATCAATATTATCAACACTAAGTGATTAAAATGGGTACATCAGAGTTCACCAGAAGATATATTAATGAACAGGAGCACACAATGACTTTGTAATAAGGTGGGGGGGGGGGTTGCCATGTTTCGGTTTCCATGACGACCGTTCGGTTGCTCAGTTAAATAACTAGACAATGCTAGAAAGGGCGTGTTCCAAAACCGGCGTGAGAAAATATACAATGTATGAGAGCCAGTCACGTGAGTGAGCTTCAAAGGCGGCCTCGTTCTATTTCATGTAGGCTACGCCGTCTAGGCTTCGCCTTATGGGCTTGTCCCGTGCGCGCACTCGCGTGCATTGAAAAATGTTCAGCAATGCACCAATCAACGTGGGCACAGCCCACACTTCCCAAGACACCGTGTATATAACGCGGCGCACAGCTGTGTTCGTCCTCTTTTTTCTTTCAGCATTTGCACTAAACTAAAATCTGAATTAACCGTGATGACTTCATGCAGCAGCGGCGCGGTGGCATCAGCGGAGGTACGGCCCTTTTCAGGGCCTCTCTGCTCCTCTTGCCCGGCGATCCTTGCTCCGGACGACGGGCACGTTATCTGTTTCCGTTGCCTCGGTGCGGAGAATGCCATGGCAGCCTTTTTGGGCTCCGGCTCCTGCGTCACCTGTACCACCCTACCTCAAGAGGTTCTCCTCTCGAGGCACCTATTTTTCCCCGTCGGTGGAGCTCGCGGACGCCGTCGATATTTTCGACGCCGTGGCGACACCGGGGGAAGACGAGGACTACGACATCGATGTGGACTCCGCGTCGGGGACTTCCTCAAGGCCTTCAGAGGTTTTGCCCCCGGAGAAGCCGCATCGTTTCGCCGACCTGTTCGGCGATATCATGCGCGAGGCAGCGGCCATCACGGGCATCGCCATGCCACCTCCACCGCCCTCCCCGGAACTAAACGACAGGCAGGGGGACTATTTTAGGCCTCCTTCGTCGACCACACGGCCTACTCTATGCCCTCTGTTCCAATCCGTTCAGCGGTATCTTACCGCGGCGGCTGTGGACCCGTCCTCCCTAAAGGTCTCGGTGAAGGCGTTCACCGATTTCACCAGGGTGGAGTGGTGGTCCGCCACACAGGCGAGGGGGATACCTCGCCTGGAGCCTCCTCTGGCAGCGCTCCTCTGTCCGGGCGCCGGATGGCGTCCGAACGAGAAGCCGCTGCCCCCCGACCGGCTTCTCAAGCAGCTCGCTGCCTTGTGGGACAGATCCTTTGTCTGCGCCTCACAAGCTGCGGCGGCCGTGAACAACATTGCCCTACTTTCCTTTGCCCTGTCGGCCATGACAGTTGGCAAGGATTCGTTCGGGCAGAGCGACGTGGAGAAGGTCGCTAGATTCTCCGGCGCTATCCTCCAGCTTTGCCAGCCGGTGGCGGTTACTGCCGGATGTCAGATGGCGTGGGCGACCATGGGTCATCGAACCATGTGGCTGTCCTTCTCCTCTGTCCCTGACAGAGAAAGGGCGGGCCTTATCCAGGGTCCGTTGGCCGCGGACGGGCTCTTTGGACCTCGGTTCGCGGAGGTTCTCACCCACCTCCAGTCCGTCCATGAGAATCGTTCCCGGTTCGAGCCGATTCTCACGGGCTCCTCCTACCAGGCCAGCGGGAGCAGTCAGGCCAGCAGGAAGCGGGGTCGGCCACGTCCTCAACGGGCCAAAACGCCGCCTCCAGCGCCGACGCCGCCTCCGCAGCAGCGCCAGGCGGCGAAGGGGCAGAAATCACGGAGGCTGGCGCCCACGTGGGACCGCCCTACGTCTTTTTCCTTCCCCAATAAAGATTTGAAAGTCAGTTCGACCGAACGGCAGTACATCTTTAAGGAGCTATACCCTTTAAGCTGACCGCGCCCTGCGCCTGTCGTGCATTCCTGTTCCCCTCAGCCCCTCCCTCCCTCTCAGCCTAGTGGCTGTGGGGCGGCAGCTAGGCGGTGTAGTATAGCCAGGGGGTCGTCCGCTTCCATGTGGCATCCCCGTGCGCTTCATGACCGGGTTGAAGACTCGTCGCACGAGGCCGTCTATGCGGCTTCGTGTTACAGTCTTCCAGACCCCGACTTTGCCCCCTCAACCTCCGCTCTACAGTCTGATGACTGTGGGGAGACGTCGGAGCTGTTAGCCGTAGGCACGGCGAGCGAGCAAACTGTGAGTTTGCCCTCTGCAGCAGGTTTCCCGCTCGCGGGGGCTCCCTCCCCTCCCTTTTTGAGGTACGCCCCCCTTAGTTCACACGCAGTGTGAGGCGGTAGGGGCCGAGGAATACAGAGCATTCCTGGACAGCGTTCCTCAGCTGGATGCTCGCCCTCTCACCGAGCGCCATGCGCGTTGGCGAGAGCGCTGCGTTTTACCCACATAGTTGGACAACACGTTGAGGTGGGGCCACCCCATACAGTTCAAGCACCGTCCCCCACCCTTTATGGGGGTGGTGGAGACAAGGCTGCAGGATCCAGCCGCGAGCACGGCTCTGGCAGCGGAGGTGGTCCGTCTCTTGGGGAAGGGGGCTGTCTCTGTCGTTCGCCCCCTCGAGTCACGCCTAGGGTTTTACTCCCGCTACTTCCTGGTTCCCAAGAAGTCGGGGGAGATGAGACCCATGCTGGATCTTCGCGTCTTCAACAATTTTGTTGCCGCGAGGAAATTCAGAATGCTCACCACCAGAGCGTTGCTCCGGTGTGTGAGAGAGGGCGACTGGTTCACATCCCTGGATCTCAAGGATGCGTACTTCCACGTCCCCATTCTCCAGGCTCACAGGAAATTTCTCCGCTTCGCCTTTATGGGCGTGGCGTACGAGTACCAGTGCCTGCCGTTCGGTTACTCTCTGGCCCCACGCACGTTTTCAAAGTGTGTAGAGGCAGCGCTCGGACCGCTCAGGCGTCAGGGAAAGAGAGTTCTCTTTTACCTCGACGACCTACTGATTCTCAGCGACTAAGAGGAAGCTGCGAGAAGAGACACCATGACGGTGATAAACCATCTCTCCTCGTTGGGTTTCGCCATCAACTGGGTAAAGAGCTCTCCGCTCCCCAGCCGCCGGCTAGTCTACTTGGGGCTTTGCCTAGACTCCGTCACGTTCACAGCGATGCTCTCGCCTCCTCGGCGAGATGCTGTCCTGTTGGCGCTCTCCCGTTTTCACACTCGCGGAAGCGTGACCGCACTGTCCGTCATGCACCTGTTGGGACTGATGGCAGCTGCTCACCATGTGGTGCCCCTGGGTCTGCTCTTTATGCACAGACTACAGCGGTGGTTTGCTCGCCAGAGACTGGACCCCAAGCGACACAAGCGCAGGTTACTGTCCGTTCCTCGCTCGGTGTCTCAAGACCTGAGATATTGGCGGAGTTCCCCAGCTCTTCTCAGAGGGGTTCCCCTAGGCAGAGTCACGTCTCACGTGGCGGTCTTCACGGACGCCTCGTTGACGGGTTGGGGAGGAACGTGCCTTTCCCACTCGGTCGGAGGCGAGTGGCCGACTCTCCCCACTCCACACATAAATGTGCTGGAGCTCACCACGGTGAGGAAAGTGCTTGTACATTTCTCTCACCTGGTGTGCGGCCGCCACGTTCTGATCCGAACGGACAGCGTGTCAGCGGCGGCATACATAAACAAACAAGGGGGAGTGCGCTCCGCTGCTCTCCACCGAGCAGCAGTCGAGCTCTGGCTGTGGGCTCATCAGAACCTGCTCAGCCTGAGAGCCCTGCATATCGCGGGTGCCCTGAACTTTGGGGCGGACCTCATGTCTCGCGGCGGTCCCCGCTGAGACGAGTGGCGGTTACATCCCGACATTGTCAGACTGACCTGGCAGAGGTTCGGGATGGCTCAGGTAGACCTTTTTGCATCCAGAGAGAACACCCACTGCAATCTGTGGTTCTCTCTCAGCCCTCGGGATCTTCCCCCGTTGGGGGTGGACGCGATGGCGCACACACCGTGGCCGCGAGAACTCTTATATGCGTTCCCGCCGCTTCAACTAATCCATCCTCTCCTGGAGCGGGTCAGGCAGGAGGGATTGTCCCTCATTCTAGTGGCCCCGGAGAACCGCTCAGCTCAGCTCTGCGCTCAAGAGAGCGCTCTTGCACGGAGCCGTGGCCGGTACCGATCTGACCAGACGCACTTTCGCAGGCTCACGGGACGGTGCACCACCCGCCCTATGTGACGGGTCGGTTGTTGGTTTGGCTTCTGAGAGGTTGATTCTGCAAGGCAGAGGTCTGCCAGCATCAGTTATCAACACTATTCAGAGTGCTCGCGCGCCTTCCACTTCCTCCCTTTACGCGGCGAAGTGGGGCGCTTTCTCTACGTGGTGTGACCTCAACCACGTTATCCCATCTCTCTGTGAGGTGGGAAGCGTGCTGGGGTTCCTTCAGTGTTTACTGGAGAAAGGTTTGGCTTTCTCCACCATCAAAGTCTATGCGGCAGCCGTTTCGGCTGGCCACGCAGGATATGACGGGAAACAGGTTTTCAGCCACCCACTGGTCAAGAGATTCTTGCATGGGGTTAGACGTGTTAAACCTGTTTCTCGTGTGCTCACACCGCGCTGGGATCTTCCCACCGTGTTGCGGGGTTTATCCAAGGACCCTTTCGAGCCTCTGTCTCAAGCCCCTTTGGATGTCATTTCC
Organism: Lota lota; assembly: GCA_026745465.1. Taxonomy (NCBI): domain Eukaryota; kingdom Metazoa; phylum Chordata; class Actinopteri; order Gadiformes; family Lotidae; genus Lota; species Lota lota. Next base: position 36,709 of record JACYXH010000836.1, read on the forward strand.
TTTAAAACAGCGCTCTTATTGGCGTTGGTTTCTGCCAATCGTGCCGGTGAGTTGGCTGCGCTGTCTGTCAGCCCGAGCTGCTTGTTATTGAACGAGGACAGCTCCTTCGCGCTACTTAGACCCAATCCTGCGTTCCTCCCCAAGAACATTCTCAGTTATTTTCGGTCGAGGGATATTGTGCTTAAGGCTTTTCACCCCCCGCCTCATACTAGTGAAGCGGATACGGAGTGGCATCTCCTGTGCCCGGTGCGGGCGTTGGCTATGTACGTGAAACGATCAGCTGAGTTTCGCTCCACACAACAGTTGTTTGTGTGTTACAGCGACGCTGCCAAGGGTCGCCCTCTTTCTAAGCAGCGTCTGTCCCGCTGGATATGTGAGGGTGTCTGCTTAGCCTACTCTCGGCAGGGCTTAGCGCCACCGCTGGGTGTTAGAGCTCACTCTGCACGAGGGATGGCCGCTTCGTTGGCGCTATTCAGGGGCATTTCGGTGGAAGACATTTGCGCGGCTGCGTCATGGTCTTCCCCCAATCCTTTTATTCGTTTCTACATGTTAGACATGTCCAGGGGCTCGCTCGGCCACTCTGTGTTGGAGTCGGGCCCCCTCTCTGCGAACTAGATATTAGTTTATCGTTCGTTAGAGCATGTTACGCTTGTGATGTCGCTTGGATTCTCGCTCTCTCACCGGGTGGTGTTACAGCGTGGGCACTGAGCTCCGGAGTGACAGGTTATTTTTACTCTGATTACGGTTCGTAACCGGCGTTTTATATCCTGTCCTCTATTATCAAACATTGCACAACAGGTTTCCTCCTGTCGCCTCTTTGAGCGTAGGTAGGAATAGCATTGTTGCTCGTTGCTATTGGTCGCTGGGTTTTTCTTCCTAGGCCCCGCCCCTATGGTAGCGGACGTAGGAGAAGCCTTGTTGTTCTGCATTCCCCTTCTTCATGTTCATTGAAATACGGGTTGAGTCAGAGTCACAGACTCACTCTATTCTCTTGATCATCGCTTTGAGTGTTCTTAAGAGATTTTAGGGTTTCTTATTTAGCTGTTGTGTTTTGCACATCTTCGGCTTATTGAGTCTGATGTGGCCTGTGACTTAGGTCTTTATTTTTGTGACTTGGGTCCAGCAGGAGTACATTTATCGGGCTCCGCTCGCAGCTTCACCTTAGCCCATAAGGCGAAGCCTAGACGGCGTAGCCTACATGAAATAGAACGATAGTTATGTTATTATAACTCTAGTTCTATGATTGTAGGCGTAGCCGTCTAGTTTCCCACCTGCTGTACCCTCCAAATGCTGAAAGAATAGCTAGGAGGACGAACGCAGCTGTGCGCCGCGTTATATACACGGTGTCGTGGGAAGTGTGGGCGGTGCCCACGTTGATTGGTGCATAGCCGGTCCCGCAGTATGCATTTAGCCTGTGAGAGCGTGTCACCTTCCAGCACGAGGACGTTGATGTCATCCTCCGCGTGAGTACATTGATCTGAGCTTCCAACGCGCCGTGTTAGCTGAACCAGGCCGAGCCTCCAAACACCGTAGCATGGTCTTCTGCTTCCAACTTATCATGAGGGGAACTGATTCTTTGTGGTTAGGCAGTCCTGACAATAAATCTTATTTCTGAAATTTAAAAAACTAAAGGGGGGACATTTAGCGTATTCGTATCGTGGTGAATGTAGTAACGCTGTAGTAACGGTACTGTGAAAAGGTTGGGAGGTAGGCCTACATGCCTAATGGTTTACTATGATGGGGTTTAAGCTTTGGCACCCCAGTGAAAAACAAATCAAAAGTGGGCTACTCAAATAAGTTATCATTGTAAATAATGTAATATGTATAATAATAATAATATAATATAATAGATGTAATATAATATGTAAAATATCAATACAATGATTGATATTGTTTATGACCGGTCTGCTTATGGGATCAAATCCATAGACCCTCGTAGCGAGGTCTCAGCCTGTCTGATAGACATGAGACAAATTACCAAAGCTGTCCTACTTATTATGCATCCTAGAGCCTTTGACATTAAAAGAATAAAACGATCAATATCATGGAATATATCTATATTGTTGGAATGTTTTTCTGTTTAAAACGGGGTCATTACTGGGGGACAGGCCACCAGAAATGGGGACGTCTGTTCACCCACATTCACAATAATAAGAAAAAAGTGCATATACGTTTTTTGGTTTGTCTACAACCAGACTACTCGTGTTGGACAGAGGGGAGGTCGTGGAGTGGCTGGAGACCACCACAGAGGAAGTCTTCATCATTGAGGAGTGTGTACTACCTGCTGGTAAGGCATTCACCATCCTGCACTGTTAATGACTTCATCTAATCTTTACTATTGGTTGTCATCGGAGTCTCCCTGACGATTTGTATTTGTATTTTTATTATATCAGTGCTTCAAGGATCAGAACCAACAGGAACCCCCGCGCAGAAGTTGCTGGACTCAATGGTGCAAGGAGAAGATGCTGACTTCGATGATGGCTTCCGTAAGCAATAACCTGTTTTTCATAATATGATTGTAGCAAAGTCCACTGCTACACGCCACCTAGGTGGCTGCCATACTCCACCTAGGTGGCTTTTCTCACTCCACCTAGGTGACTTTTCTCGGGCTCCTCCAAACAAAGGACACAGGGTGGTGATGTTAAACCGGTTTATTGCCAAGGTTGAGTATAATGATACAAACAGATGGTGATCCATGCTGCCATGTAGGAGAGCTCTCCCTGAGTGTGTGCGGTGAATGCTGGTTTAACCTGTTGTTAGAAAAAAGGTAACACCCCATGGTATGGTCCATAGAGAAGTATGGTCAGGGCCCGAGCCCCCAATAGATAACGTGACAGTTGTCAGCTGATGTCACAAGATTAGTCCATGGTTGTCTGTGGTGGGAAAATGACTGAAGGCCCATTCCGCGGTCAGCCCGCTTTAACTACTCCATTTCGATGTGCATACCATAGTAGCCTATATATCTTTTTAACTATCTACCTCCCCACAGCTGCATGTTTACCTCCCTTCCCGCATAGTGTTATGTTCTCATGTGAGACCATCCAGAGCAAGCTCCTCTCCCCAAGTATGTGTCTGTTCTTGACCGCATATCTTCGCCTTAAATCAAGTGTTACCCTGACCGTACGTTGTACCCGCTATAAATAATAGGTGGCGCCATAAATGTTGAACTACGACCGAGTGACCCTAGGTGGCACCCACTATAGTGGCGCCATAGAAGTTGAGTTACGACTGGGTGTCTGGCTTTAACTGCATTGAACCAGTTATTGTAACGTGACCCTCTCCGTTTCTGTCCAATTCCGCCATCTAGTGGCACCCAGCCGCCATTACACCTCGTGCTCCCGTCATCAATTAGCCACCACGTGCATTCCCTCTGTCTACCCACACCTGCAGCTCATCAGCCAATCACCCACCACAGTATTTAAGCACTGGCTCCCCACAGAGCCAGTGCTAGTTCGTTAGTTGAAAGCCTCCCATGGTAACTACGTCCCCGCCACTTCTTTGTTTTCGGGTCCCACTCCCGTTCTTGTTCTTGTTACGGGTTCCGCTCCCGTTCCTGTTCCCGCTCTCGTTCCTGTTCCTCGTTCCCGCTCCCCGTTCCTGTTCCTCGTTCCCGCTCCCCGTTCCTGTTCCTAGTTCCTGCCTTCCTGCCTTCCTTGTTGCTGAACCTCGCCTGCCCGACTACCCGTCTACCTACGTCCCTCTGTCTGCCTGACTCCCCCGCCTGTCTACTGCCTGCTCGATTACCCGCCTGCCTTGCCGTTGCCTGTACCTTTGGACTAAATAAACCCTTGTTTATACCCGCACCCTGTTGGTTTTCCGTGTCTTGCGTTTGGGTCCTAAGTCCGTATTCGTAACAGTTATAGATGGTAAATGGCGCCATCTAGTGTCACTTCTTAGACGTGGGTTGCTCCACTCTACAATAGGACTTCCCTAATTTGCTACAACATGTCTCATGCCTGGAAGACCCGAGAGCACGAGTCACATGGACAAAATCGGGCACACGCTCTCCGAAGCCTCCTCTCTCCTGCGCGCGCCCGAGGGGAGAAGAAAAGACACTAATCCACGGAGATCAGGGCTTCTTCTTTCACCGCGACCTCCCTCTCGACGGAGCCCGCTTCAGAGAACCAAGACCAGCGCTGATAGTTTAGAAATACCGCCGTGTTATGCCTATTGTCTAGTCTAGTAATTAAAGTAGTCACCACGCCTATTTCAATTCTACCCTTCGGTTCCTGGTGTCTTCAAGTGTCTCCTCTATTTAAATGTATTAACACTGTGCACACTGATTGCTCAATGTGCAACAGGTGTGCAGCCTCACCCAGCTCCAGACTCCAGTCAGTCTGACTCGGGCCAGGTGAGGCTGCTTAAACCAGCCATCATCCACACACACTCCCACAATGATCAATAGACCTAATACCAGGACACTGACTCAGCTCAGTGGTATTGCTCACCTTTTCCTTTTGTGATACGCGGTTTCCAACTCTTACAGATCTAATTGATGTGATTTATTTATTAATAATTAATATATTCATAATGGACTATCTGGTTTCTACAGATTGTGACGAGTGCCGGTCTCTGTTCCAAGAGCAAAGCAGCGTCATCACCGGCCCGTCCTTCATCCTGGACTCGCCCGCCAACATGGCCGTGCCTCAGAGAGCACTCCTGACGCTTCCCCATGGGCTGATGATAGGGAGGTCCAGCATTCCCGACACGGGCCTCGGGGTCATGAACCAGGGGCCGGCGGTGACCCCCGGAATGCATTTTGGGCCCTACGAAGGGGAAGTGACCTCCAGAGAGAATGCAGTGGCCAGCACGTTCTCCTGGGAGGTGAGCCGGACCATGGGCAGCAAAAACCAACATGAACCTGTTGGATCTTACTTCCGTAACATGGAGGATATTAAGGGTGGGACTTGGATGTGATGATATCATTCTGGGATGATTGTTGTGTAGTTTTAGGAAGTAAGCCAGCAAGAATGATTTCTTTAAAAGTGGTTCTACCTGTGTAATACATGTCGTTGGGTGACTGTGTTAGTAGACACTTGTTTGGATTTCTCTAGATATACAAAGTAAGTGATGGCTACCACTACATTGATGCAGCGAGAGATACGCACTCAAACTGGATGAGGTGAGCACTGTACACATTCTACTTGTGTTGCTGAAGACAGAATACACTTAATTCATATACATACAAAATGCATTGTATTCAAATGAAGCTTAATGCATTCTATTCATTAGAGATAGTACAACTATCCATATAGCCAAAGAAAGAATACATTCTAAAATGAAAACAATAGATTTCTTATAGACAATTTGCATTGTATTTTATTTGAGGACTTAATTTTTAGACCGATTTGAAATTATTTACTCTGCTTATTTCAGTGCCAGAAACATAAAATAAGGTCAGCCCTAGTAGAAAAAGACTATTTAAGCAACAGGGAGCACACTACACACAATGAGCAAAGATGGCCACCTCTCACTGCTCTTCGTCAGTCTGAGGTCCCTGCATCCTATTCTCAAACAGGTATGTGAACTGTGCCTGCAACCCAGAGGAGACCAACCTGCTGGCGGTCCAGTACAAGGGCAGCATTTTCTTCCACTGCTGCCGCACCATCCAGCCAGGAGACGAGCTGGTGCTGTGGCCCAGCGCAGGGCTGGTGAGCCGGCTCAGTGAGGCCTGGAGCCACATGTGGCTCAGGAAGCTTTCTCCCACAGGTCAGGGGGCTCTCTAGGTCTCTCTTACTGAGGAAACATGTGTTCTGAGATACACCCCCTCCTCCAAAGATGATATGCTTTGACATGGAAAAAGGACCCCATTCCCTCATCTTACTTGAAGATTTTGACAAAATGGCCGTATTTAATTTTTGTTTTGTTTCTTTTCAGAGAGTGACCCGGGCATCGCGTCCCAGATGTTCCTCTGCGCCCACTGCCTGCTGTCCTTCACCACGGAAACGTGGCGCCAGCGCCAGGCAGAACACTTCAGCACGCAGCCAACGAGGGAACATTCCACACCCCACACAGGGCCCGCAGGGCCCCAGAACCAGGACCACCCTCCCGGGGAAGGGTCCCCCTCCGCCACTCCCAACCCGCTCGACTCCTCGATGGCGTTGGACGTCGCCTCTCAAGAACCACCGGGAACCGAAGAAGCGACGGTCGCCAAGCACGCGCCCGGGCAAGAGAGTCGCCCCCTGGAGGAGGCCGTAGGAACGACGGTGGGAGAAGGGGCGCACTTTTGCCCCAAATGCGGGACGAACTACAGCACCGCAAAGAAGTGCAGACACCCGTGCACGTACCCGTGCACGGACTGCGGCAAGGGCTTCAGCAACCGCTACAGCCTCAAGCAGCACCTGCGCACGCACACGGGGGAGAGGCCGCACAGCTGCCCACACTGCCCCAAGACCTTCGCGCAGAAGAGCAACCTGAGCATGCACCTGCGCAGGCACACGGGGGAGAGGCTGCACGGCTGCCCACACTGCCCCAAGACCTTCCTGCACATGAACCAGCTGAGCGTGCACCTGCGCACGCACACGGGGGAGAGGCCGCACAGCTGCCCACACTGCCCCAAGACCTTCGCGCAGAAGAGGAATCTGAGCGTGCACCTGTGCACGCACACGGGGGAGAGGCCGCACGGCTGCCCACACTGCCCCAAGACCTTCTCGCAGAAGAGCAAGCTGAACGTGCACCTGCGCACGCACACGGGGGAGAGGCCGCACGGCTGCCCACACTGCCCCAAGACCTTCGCGCAGAAGAGCGAGCTGAGCGTGCACCTGCGCAGGCACACGGGGGAGAGGCTGCACGGCTGCCCACACTGCCCCAAGACCTTCCTGTACATGAGCCGGCTGAGCGTGCACCTGCGCACGCACGCGAGGGAGAGGCCGCACGGCTGCCCACACTGCCCCAAGACCTTCGCGCAGAAGAGCGAGCTGAGCGTGCACCTGCGCACACACACGGGGGAGAGGCTGCACGGCTGCCCACACTGCCCCAAGACCTTCCTGCACATGAGCCGGCTGAGCAGGCACCTGCGCACGCACACGGGGGAGAGGCCGCACGGCTGCCCACACTGCCCCAAGACCTTCTCGCAGAAGAGCAAGCTGAGCGTGCACCTGCGCACGCACACGGGGGAGAGTACCTGTGCACCCACTGCGGCCAACGCTTCCGTCAGGCGGTGCACCTGAAGCAGCACCAGCAGATGCACACGGGCGTGCGTCCCTACAGCTGCCCCAAGTGCTCCAGGAGCTTCAGCCGTCCGCAGAACCTGCGCGCCCACCAGCTGCGGCACCAGAGGACGTTGGCGTGCGACACGTGCGGGAAGAACTTCTCGCAGAAGGACCGCCTCAGGAGACACCAACAGAAAATGGACCCGTGATTCGGGGAGTTCACCCATTCCAGGATCGTGTTTTGTTTTGGACAAACCAGGTCTAAAGGCTATGCTATGCCTGCCGCATTAACACTGTCGGCGATGTTTTCTGTCTTTCTCTCTCCCTCTCCCTCTCTCTCTCACTCTCTCTCCCTCTCTCTATCGCTCTGTCTCTTTCTCTCCCTCTCTCTCTCTCTCCGCCTCCACCTTTCTCTGTATCTCTCCTTCACCCTCCCTGTATCCCTCCATCTCTTCCTAACTCTTTGTTTCCATCAGATATATTCATGGACTGTGTCACACACGAGCTGTGGGAATATTTTGCTGTGAATAAGAAATGTAAATATTCACAAATACAATATAAATGGATTACTTCAATCCCGCTCTTGATCTCTTTTTCTTTCCGCTCAATCTGTGTTCCTCTGCAATCTATTATTACTAGTTGGTTTCTGGAAGCTACAGCTGTGTAGTTACCTAACAGTTACTAGTTACAGTTATTAGTTACTGCAGGGTAGTTACTGACAGTCAATGAACAGTAATTCAGATGAAAGCAGCTCATTGGCCCATTAGCTCCCTTCGTAGGCAACTTTCCCTTTTTGACGCACGGTTCCAAGTTAGGAAAATAAAAGCGCGTCGGAAGGAAAATATTAAAGTCCCGAGTGAGCCAAGTGGCGGGGGAGGAGGGGGAGGGAGGAGCAGGAAGAGGAAGAGTGGGAGGAGGAGAAGATAGAGGAGGAGGAACAGGGCAGACCCAGGGCCTCAATTCCCTCTTTGTGTGGGGACAGCGCATCTGACGAGCAGCAACAGCCCGTCAAGCGACGGAGGATGCTGGGACCAGGAGAACAACAGAGGTTGGCTATAGAGGTAAGTTGTGATGTAATTGTCAGTGTTTCCCCCTAGAACTTTTTTCAGGCCTGGTAGTATGTAGCCAAAACCCTGAACAATCAGCACCTTGGTAATCATATACTTGAGTTGGACATAGGCATGTGTCAGTCAGGATCACTTGCATCAAAATAGCTTAATTGCAAATTGAAGCTGATGATGTATCTTTTACATGTATGTGATACCATCCTGAGTCATGCCAAAGAGAGGTTCTCCTTCACCCAGCACCTCATCAGCGCAACACTATTGCACGGAGAGTTGTTCCCACAACACAGTGTGAAGTTCCCCGATACAGCGCTTGAAACAACCGTGGAGGCGTACCCCATGTTGAACAAGGCCAAGCTCAAAACCGAACTGTCCCTCATCTATGAGAACAGTGAGTTCAAGGCTTGTAGTGGTGCAGTGCCCCTGTACCAGTTCTTCATGGAGAACAACCTTCAGAGCACTTTCACAGAGACTGCCAGCCTCCTCAAGATCCTCATCACCACACCCATGACAACTGCTGAGTCAGAAAGGTGCTTCTCTACACTGAAAAGGATCAAGACCTTCCTGAGAAACAGCATGACACAGGATCGCCTGAACGCTCTGGCCATGCTCTCCATGGAGAAGAAACTTGTCAGGGACATTCCTGACTTTAATCAAAGGGTCATTGAGAGGTTTGCCACTCAGAAGGACAGACGGGCAAAATTCCTGTACAAATAAGATGACAGACACACACACACAGAGCAGCTCTGGCCGCATCTTTCTTTGTATATAGTTGACCTGGCTTAGCATAAATAATCCAGTTATATATGGTACTCTAGAAAGTCTTAATAGTGTCTTTGCTAATATTACTGTATATATGTTGTTTTGTATCAATTAATTGTTGCAGTTCTGGAGCACATTAACAATTAGTCACATTTAGTATGATCATAAAATACTGTATGCTATTCTTCCAGTCAAAGGTTTGAGTTCATCCACTTGATATCCATTTCTATATTATACATCCTTTTATACAGTGTAAGATTTCCTATAAACTTTATAATAATTTCATGTTATTGTCCACTTTCCACTCTGTTCTGACAGCATGCCTGTTGCGTTGCCTGTTTACTACCAATGGTGAAAAGTTCACTTTAAATGCAAATGAAAGGCTTGGGTTTGTGTAATATGTTTTTGTGTAAGAATGCCTCAACTTTTTAATATTGGCATTAAATAATTACTGAATGTTTCACTGAGCACTGCTGTCCTGCAGTTTGTGTTAAAATATATCGCGATGGTTACAGGAAAAAAAAAGTATGGCACAGCCCCACCGAGAATATTTTTCACCAGCCGCCACTGCGTACAACCTCCACCACTTTACCGCTCCGATCGGCACGGCGCCGCGGCCCATCCCCTCCACCAGCGCCGCCGCCGCCCTCTCGTCGGACTCCTCCCCGGACTCCTCCCCGGACCGGGGCCCACCCCCCGCTGGCTCGCTGGCTCTGTCCGCGCCCCAGCCGGCGCACCCGCCTCCCGACTCCTGGGACGACTCCGCCTCGGCCAGCGAGGCGGAGGATGCGGACGGCCTGCTGAGCTATTTCTCCTCGTCCTCAGACCCCTACAGTCCGTGGAACTTCCAGGCCCCCGTAAGAACTCAGCGGCCTCGTGCCGAGCTGCCGGAGCAGGAGGTGACCCCGAAGAGGCGGCCTCTCTCGGCCCACCAGGCGGCCGCAGCGTTGTCGCCCTGCCTGTACCGGAGGGAGGAGGCAGAGGACCGCTTGGACAGTGGATTCTCGGAGCCTCCGGCGCCTGCCGCCACATTGGTCACGTCACGGAGCTGTGGAGTTTATAAAAAGGTCAGTAAGGCTTAGGGTCTTCATCAGTGGTCCTACAGTAACCCTTACTAAGGTCAGTCAGGCTTAGGGTCTTTATCTGGGGTCCTACAGTAACCCTTACTAAGGTCAGTCAGGCTTAGGGTCTTTATCTGGGGTCCTACAGTAACCCTTACTAAGGTCAGTCAGGCTTAGGGTCTTTATCTGGGGTCCTACAGTAACCCTTACTAAGGTCAGTCAGGCTTAGGGTCTTTATCTGGGGTCCTACAGTAACCCTTACTAAGGTCAGTCAGGCTTAGGGTCTTTATCTGGGGTCCTACAGTAACCCTTACTAAGGTCAGTCAGGCTTAGGGTCTTTATCTGGGGTCCTACAGTAACCCTTACTAAGGTCAGTCAGGCTTAGGGTCTTTATCTGGGGTCCTACAGTAACCCTTACTAAGGTCAGTCAGGCTTAGGGTCTTTATCTGGGGTCCTACAGTAACCCTTACTAAGGTCAGTCAGGCTTAGGGTCTTTATCTGGGGTCCTACAGTAACCCTTACTAAGGTCAGTCAGGCTTAGGGTCTTTATCTGGGGTCCTACAGTAACCCTTACTAAGGTCAGTCAGGCTTAGGGTCTTTATCTGGGGTCCTACAGTAACCCTTACTAAGGTCAGTCAGGCTTAGGGTCTTTATCTGGGGTCCTACAGTAACCCTTACTAAGGTCAGTCAGGCTTAGGGTCTTTATCTGGGGTCCTACAGTAACCCTTACTAAGGTCAGTCAGGCTTAGGGTCTTTATCTGGGGTCCTACAGTAACCCTTACTAAGGTCAGTCAGGCTTAGGGTCTTTATCTGGGGTCCTACAGTAACCCTTACTAAGGTCAGTCAGGCTTAGGGTCTTTATCTGGGGTCCTACAGTAACCCTTACTAAGGTCAGTCAGGCTTAGGGTCTTTATCTGGGGTCCTACAGTAACCCTTACTAAGGTCAGTCAGGCTTAGGGTCTTTATCTGGGGTCCTACAGTAACCCTTACTAAGGTCAGTCAGGCTTAGGGTCTTTATCTGGGGTCCTACAGTAACCCTTACTAAGGTCAGTCAGGCTTAGGGTCTTTATCTGGGGTCCTACAGTAACCCTTACTAAGTTCAGTCAGGCTTAGGGTCTTTATCTGGGGTCCTACAGTAACCCTAACTAAGGTCAGTCAGGCTTAGGGTCTTTATCCGGGGTCCTACAGTAACCCTTACTAAGGTCAGTCAGGCTTAGGGTCTTTATCCTGGGTCCTACAGTAACCCTTACTAAGGTCAGTCAGGCTTAGGGTCTTTATCCGGGGTCCTACAGTAACCCTTACTAAGGTCAGTCAGGCTTAGGGTCTTTATCCGGGGTCCTACAGTAACCCTTACTAAGGTCAGTCAGGCTTAGGGTCTTTATCCGGGGTCCTACAGTAACCCTTACTAAGGTCAGTCAGGCTTAGGGTCTTTATCCGGGGTCCTACAGTAACTCTTACTAAGGTCAGTCAGGCTTAGGGTCTTTATCCGGGGTCCTACAGTAACCGTTACTAAGGTCAGTCAGGCTTAGGGTCTTTATCCGGGGTCCTACAGTAACCCTTACTAAGTTCAGTCAGGCTTAGGGTCTTTATCCGGGGTCCTACAGTAACCCTTACTAAGGTCAGTCAGGCTTAGGGTCTTTATCCGGGGTCCTACAGTAACCCTTACTAAGGTCAGTCAGGCTTAGGGTCTTTATCCGGGGTCCTACAGTAACCCTTACTAAGGTCAGTCAGGCTTAGGGTCTTTATCTGGGGTCCTACAGTAACCCTTACTAAGGTCAGTCAGGCTTAGGGTCTTTATCTGGGGTCCTACAGTAACCCTTACTAAGGTCAGTCAGGCTTAGGGTCTTTATCTGGGGTCCTACAGTAACCCTTACTAAGGTCAGTCAGGCTTAGGGTCTTTATCTGGGGTCCTACAGTAACCCTTACTAAGGTCAGTCAGGCTTAGGGTCTTTATCTGGGGTCCTACAGTAACCCTTACTAAGGTCAGTCAGGCTTAGGGTCTTTATCTGGGGTCCTACAGTAACCCTTACTAAGGTCAGTCAGGCTTAGGGTCTTTATCTGGGTCCTACAGTAACCCTTACTAAGGTCAGTCAGGCTTAGGGTCTTTATCTGGGGTCCTACAGTAACCCTTACTAAGGTCAGTCAGGCTTAGGGTCTTTATCTGGGGTCCTACAGTAACCCTTACTAAGGTCAGTCAGGCTTAGGGTCTTTATCTGGGGTCCTACAGTAACCCTTACTAAGGTCAGTCAGGCTTAGGGTCTTTATCTGGGGTCCTACAGTAACCCTTACTAAGGTCAGTCAGGCTTAGGGTCTTTATCTGGGGTCCTACAGTAACCCTTACTAAGGTCAGTCAGGCTTAGGGTCTTTATCTGGGGTCCTACAGTAACCCTTACTAAGGTCAGTCAGGCTTAGGGTCTTTATCTGGGGTCCTACAGTAACCCTTACTAAGGTCAGTCAGGCTTAGGGTCTTTATCTGGGGTCCTACAGTAACCCTTACTAAGGTCAGTCAGGCTTAGGGTCTTTATCTGGGGTCCTACAGTAACCCTTACTAAGGTCAGTCAGGCTTAGGGTCTTTATCTGGGGTCCTACAGTAACCCTTACTAAGGTCAGTCAGGCTTAGGGTCTTTATCTGGGGTCCTACAGTAACCCTTACTAAGGTCAGTCAGGCTTAGGGTCTTTATCTGCGGTCCTACAGTAACCCTTACTAAGGTCAGTCAGGCTTAGGGTCTTTATCTGCGGTCCTACAGTAACCCTTACTAAGGTCAGTCAGGCTTAGGGTCTTTATCTGGGTCCTACAGTAACCCTTACTAAGGTCAGTCAGGCTTAGGGTCTTTATCTGGGGTCCTACAGTAACCCTTACTAAGGTCAGTCAGGCTTAGGGTCTTTATCTGGGTCCTACAGTAACCCTTACTAAGGTCAGTCAGGCTTAGGGTCTTTATCTGGGGTCCTACAGTAACCCTTACTAAGGTCAGTCAGGCTTAGGGTCTTTATCTGGGGTCCTACAGTAACCCTTACTAAGGTCAGTCAGGCTTACGGGTCTTTATCTGGGGTCCTACAGTAACCCTTACTAAGGTCAGTCAGGCTTAGGGTCTTTATCTGGGGTCCTACAGTAACCCTTACTAAGGTCAGTCAGGCTTAGGGTCTTTATCTGGGGTCCTACAGTAACCCTTACTAAGGTCAGTCAGGCTTAGGGTCTTTATCTGGGGTCCTACAGTAACCCTTACTAAGGTCAGTCAGGCTTAGGGTCTTTATCCGGGGTCCTACAGTAACCCTTACTAAGGTCAGTCAGGCTTAGGGTCTTTATCCGGGGTCCTACAGTAACCCTTACTAAGGTCAGTCAGGCTTAGGGTCTTTATCCGGGGTCCTACAGTAACCCTTACTAAGGTCAGTCAGGCTTAGGGTCTTTATCTGGGGTCCTACAGTAACCCTTACTAAGGTCAGTCAGGCTTAGGGTCTTTATCTGGGGTCCTACAGTAACCCTTACTAAGGTCAGTCAGGCTTAGGGTCTTTATCTGGGGTCCTACAGTAACCCTTACTAAGGTCAGTCAGGCTTAGGGTCTTTATCTGGGGTCCTACAGTAACCCTTACTAAGGTCAGTCAGGCTTAGGGTCTTTATCTGGGGTCCTACAGTAACCCTTACTAAGGTCAGTCAGGCTTAGGGTCTTTATCTGGGGTCCTACAGTAACCCTTACTAAGGTCAGTCAGGCTTAGGGTCTTTATCTGGGGTCCTACAGTAACCCTTACTAAGGTCAGTCAGGCTTAGGGTCTTTATCTGGGGTCCTACAGTAACCCTTACTAAGGTCAGTCAGGCTTAGGGTCTTTATCTGGGGTCCTACAGTAACCCTTACTAAGGTCAGTCAGGCTTAGGGTCTTTATCTGGGGTCCTACAGTAACCCTTACTAAGGTCAGTCAGGCTTAGGGTCTTTATCTGGGGTCCTACAGTAACCCTTACTAAGGTCAGTCAGGCTTAGGGTCTTTATCTGGGGTCCTACAGTAACCCTTACTAAGGTCAGTCAGGCTTAGGGTCTTTATCTGGGGTCCTACAGTAACCCTTACTAAGGTCAGTCAGGCTTAGGGTCTTTATCTGGGTCCTACAGTAACCCTTACTAAGGTCAGTCAGGCTTAGGGTCTTTATCTGGGGTCCTACAGTAACCCTTACTAAGGTCAGTCAGGCTTAGGGTCTTTATCTGGGGTCCTACAGTAACCCTTACTAAGGTCAGTCAGGCTTAGGGTCTTTATCTGGGGTCCTACAGTAACCCTTACTAAGGTCAGTCAGGCTTAGGGTCTTTATCTGGGGTCCTACAGTAACCCTTACTAAGGTCAGTCAGGCTTAGGGTCTTTATCTGGGGTCCTACAGTAACCCTTACTAAGTTCAGTCAGGCTTACGGTCTTTATCTGGGGTCCTACAGTAACCCTTACTAAGGTCAGTCAGGCTTAGGGTCTTTCATCAGTGGTCCTACAGTAACCCTTACTAAGGTCAGTCAGGCTTAGGGTCTTTATCTGGGGTCCTACAGTAACCCTTACTAAGGTCAGTCAGGCTTAGGGTCTTTATCCGGGGTCCTACAGTAACCCTTACTAAGGTCAGTCAGGCTTAGGGTCTTTATCCGGGGTCCTACAGTAACCCTTACTAAGGTCAGTCAGGCTTAGGGTCTTTATCCGGGGTCCTACAGTAACCCTTACTAAGGTCAGTCAGGCTTAGGGTCTTTTATCCGGGGTCCTACAGTAACCCTTACTAAGGTCAGTCAGGCTTAGGGTCTTTATCAGGGGTCCTACAGTAACCCTTACTAAGGTCAGTCAGGCTTAGGGTCTTTATCCGGGGTCCTACAGTAACCCTTACTAAGGTCAGTCAGGCTTAGGGTCTTTATCCGGGGTCCTACAGTAACCCTTACTAAGGTCAGTCAGGCTTAGGGTCTTTATCCGGGTCCTACAGTAACCCTTACTAAGGTCAGTCAGGCTTAGGGTCTTTATCTGGGGTCCTACAGTAACCCTTACTAAGGTCAGTCAGGCTTAGGGTCTTTATCTGGGGTCCTACAGTAACCCTTACTAAGGTCAGTCAGGCTTAGGGTCTTTATCTGGGGTCCTACAGTAACCCTTACTAAGGTCAGTCAGGCTTAGGGTCTTTATCCGGGGTCCTACAGTAACCCTTACTAAGGTCAGTCAGGCTTAGGGTCTTTATCTGGGGTCCTACAGTAACCCTTACTAAGGTCAGTCAGGCTTAGGGTCTTTATCTGGGGTCCTACAGTAACCCTTACTAAGGTCAGTCAGGCTTAGGGTCTTTATCTGGGGTCCTACAGTAACCCTTACTAAGGTCAGTCAGGCTTAGGGTCTTTATCTGGGGTCCTACAGTAACCCTTACTAAGGTCAGTCAGGCTTAGGGTCTTTATCTGGGGTCCTACAGTAACCCTTACTAAGGTCAGTCAGGCTTAGGGTCTTTATCTGGGGTCCTACAGTAACCCTTACTAAGGTCAGTCAGGCTTAGGGTCTTTATCTGGGGTCCTACAGTAACCCTTACTAAGGTCAGTCAGGCTTAGGGTCTTTATCTGGGGTCCTACAGTAACCCTTACTAAGGTCAGTCAGGCTTAGGGTCTTTATCTGGGGTCCTACAGTAACCCTTACTAAGGTCAGTCAGGCTTAGGGTCTTTATCTGGGGTCCTACAGTAACCCTTACTAAGGTCAGTCAGGCTTAGGGTCTTTATCTGGGGTCCTACAGTAACCCTTACTAAGGTCAGTCAGGCTTAGGGTCTTTATCTGGGGTCCTACAGTAACCCTTACTAAGGTCAGTCAGGCTTAGGGTCTTTATCTGGGGTCCTACAGTAACCCTTACTAAGGTCAGTCAGGCTTAGGGTCTTTATCTGGGGTCCTACAGTAACCCTTACTAAGGTCAGTCAGGCTTAGGGTCTTTATCTGGGGTCCTACAGTAACCCTTACTAAGGTCAGTCAGGCTTAGGGTCTTTATCTGGGGTCCTACAGTAACCCTTACTAAGGTCAGTCAGGCTTAG
Source organism: Lota lota (assembly GCA_026745465.1). NCBI lineage: Eukaryota > Metazoa > Chordata > Actinopteri > Gadiformes > Lotidae > Lota > Lota lota. The sequence goes on from JACYXH010000836.1 coordinate 52,746, forward strand.
GGTCTTTATCTGGGGTCCTACAGTAACCCTTACTAAGGTCAGTCAGGCTTAGGGTCTTTATCTGGGGTCCTACAGTAACCCTTACTAAGGTCAGTCAGGCTTAGGGTCTTTATCTGGGGTCCTACAGTAACCCTTACTAAGGTCAGTCAGGCTTAGGGTCTTTATCTGGGGTCCTACAGTAACCCTTACTAAGGTCAGTCAGGCTTAGGGTCTTTATCTGGGGTCCTACAGTAACCCTTACTAAGGTCAGTCAGGCTTAGGGTCTTTATCTGGGGTCCTACAGTAACCCTTACTAAGGTCAGTCAGCTTAGGGCTTAGGGTCTTTATCTGGGTCCTACAGTACCCTTACTAAGGTCAGTCAGGCTTAGGGTCTTTATCTGTCTGGACTGATGGGCAGCAGTTGTCTGCGTAGACAGTGTGTGAGATTGAAGACCGTCTGAATCATTTTTTTTTTATTTTTAATGCCCGCAGTGTGTTTTGGGTTGGTGGGTTAGCCCCCCCCCCTCATTTTTTTTTGCCCCCCCCCCGCAATTTATTATTGGGGTACTCCCCCCCCCCCCCCCCCCAAATGTAGTACCCAAATGGTACTCATAATGTAACATAAACCGTACTTGGTCCGAGAAAAAGTGGCATCGGGACATCCCTAGTCTCATATCACATGTACATGTCGGTGTGGGCAGAGTAGGCAGCAGAAGGAATGCGAGGATGGGAATTTTGAATCAGTTGAGAGGAATCAAAAGAGTGACTTTCTGCCGGGCAGCAACCGGCCTTCACCGGGGGAAATGAGGAGGAGAAGAGGGCAGTAGAGGTTAGGTTAGCGTGTGTTTTGTACTTTTGCACAGAGCCGTCGCTCCGGTTTTGGTCGGTATCGTTGTGTTTGAACCCCTTGCCCGCTCCGCTCCCGCCAGGTCCGCTTCCGTGAGGAGGTGGAGGAGTTCCCCACCAGCAGCCGCGAGGAAGAGGACCGGCGCGGCCAGTGGGAGGAGCTGGCCCGCGACCGCTGCCGCTTCTGGCGCCGCTGCCTGGACGTGGAGCAGATCATCGCCTACAGCCTGGAGCCTCGGCACCGTGCCCGGGTGTACCAGCGCCGTGGCGCGCCGCCTCCAGAGCCCGCCGCGGGCCACGTGGAACGATAGCACTTAGCCCGCGCGTCCTTTTTGTAGCATGCGTTCACATGCAGGTATTGTTTGATGAACACTCACGTTCAGTGGGCGACGAGGTCCCTTTTGTTTGCCTGAACTTGAAGCCAGAAACATCGCAGTAGACGTGTTCCGTTGGACGCTGCTCGCGACTGCTTACTTAAAAATCCTTTGGGGGGGGGGGTGTTTATGGTGTGTACTAGAGATGGGGCATGCAGCGCCATGTATAGGTGTCTGGTCTACTTTGGTTTGCAGCTGTTTTCAGATGTGTATCTTGGTGGCGTGAGTATTTAACGTGATTCAGGGCAAGTAAATCATTGTGGAAAGCACTACTATGTTTTTCTCCAGTGTTAGTATTGACTATAAGGGCTTTATTAGGGTCCCCACTGTGAAGGGAAACGCCCACCCAGTCACACCCTGCTGCTTCAACTAAAACCACAACTGGGAATCGTTTTTGCTCGAAACAAAGTGCATCAACAAATCACCCACAAAAATAACACAACACTTCTGTTGAAGTTTAAATTCTTCCCTTGAATCAGAATCAGAGTTGCTTTTATTACATCTTAACGTACAAGTACGCAAGAGTAAAATTCTTAGGCTTGGCTCCTCAACAGTCACATAACAGCATCAATACACGATCAATAACAAAGTATGTAATAATAATAATAGGTAGCAACATCAAGACAACAATGTGTTCAAGTGGTAGTGGTACCAGCTAGTACTGGTACCTTGAAGTTCGTCCTAAAGTTTCCAACCAACGGTGTTCAATATAATGTCGCCCTATGTCACTAGTGATTCCCCAGTTCACCTACAAGTCCGAAGGAAAGCAGGTCAGCACTGACATAACGTTGGTCAGGAGTTGCAGGGAACTCAACGCATATTGCATCACTAATGCCAGAAAATATGAAGTACTTAGTATATCTAATTTAGCTGCCACCACTTCTGTTGCGAACATTAATGCCAAAGAAAGCTCATGCAGTTGAGATTGTCCACCAAGCATGAGAAGTATTGTGCTCTCTTGACGCACCAAGCGGTGTTTCTTAAAGGTGATGATGTGGGCTCATGTTCCGATGGGTACAGCAACAACCCCCCATGCATATATATTTCTATAATCAA